>OZ002736.1:30824460-30951205 GCA_963924305.1 Polygonum maritimum
AAAAGAAGCTCTACCAATGATTCAAGTACTATTCAACATATTGCCAAGGGCGCCCGCCTTTTTATTTTCTAACTCATCGACATTTCAAACATGTTTTGTTTTAAATCCGCGCGGAAACGTTTTCTCGTTTTTATCCTCATGTTTTCTTGTTTTGCAATACTAGAATCAAGTACTTGAAGGGGTTAAGCCCGAGCCATTTGTAGACGAAGGCCCTACGATACGCATGCGTAGGAGTTGCACGGATCCCGTATTTATGGAATACGGATGTACGAATATACGGATATACGATTGTACGAATGTACGAATATACGAATAAGAGCACCTAATCTGCATGGCCACTCACCGCTTAAGCTCCGGCCCCTATACACGGGATAGTACGGGGTATACGAGTATAGGGTTCCGGAGGGGGCAATTGTAGGCGGGCAAAATTCCCTATCAATTAGTTAGCATTTAATTCTCTATCTTATTTATTTTGCTATCCATATTTATTATGCTATATCCTTTATTAGGTAGTTACTCTAGTTAAAATATTATTTATGGAGGAGAATCTTATCTTCGCCTGAGATAGGATATTTGGTTGACTTAGGGAGCAAGGCATCGCCCTAACCCTAGTGGGTAGGCGCGCCCCCCTTGTCCCTCTCCTCTATAAATACACATGCATGCATGTGCCTGGTAAGCTCGAGGTTCTAAGCCATCGCTCTGCCTGACGCCTTTTAATCGACATTGTACCTATTCTGACTTAAGCATCGGAGGTGGATTAGGGGTCGCTCGTCCCTTGGTCCATTGTCTTGCAGGTCATTGAAGGCGAAGAGGCTAAGAGAAGAAGTTTGAAGAAGAAGGTCATTGAAGAAGGAGTTAAAACTTGTACACGGCATATTTTGTGTACTAACAGTTATACATTCATGAGATTGTATGCAGAAGCTTTATCCTGGGATTACTTACGTACCTTCGACAAAAAAAGGATTACTTATATACTTTGTATGCTCGAAGGGAGCAAGTTAATAGATTTGTAGTGCAAAAAGCTCATAAAAGAACTTTGTAGACATGCTCTCCTTCCTGATCGAGTACAGTTCCACAGTTTCCACTGACAAAACAACCGATTTCGAACTTGGATACCGATAGCGATTAGTTGTGCAAGATCGCTTTCAAACGGAGAACGAAGTGACCCTTGTATTTGTGCCTTCAAGTTTACACAATTACACGAATTCCACTCCAAGATAACGCAAATGGCCCTCTGGTTTCTAGTTTTGAAACCCATAACAAAGTAATAACGTACTAAGCATACATATAAATTGCAAATCGATAACAAGGTGTATTAAGCATGCATATGCATTTTAAACGGATAACGAAGTATCAATGCAATAATAAGCTAAGACCAGAAGAAATGAAACAATCAAAATCATGTTCTCCGTAGTATCAATTTGGATCTATTCGAAACTAGCAAAGGATATATCTCCTCCTTTTTTGGTCGAAAGGATATATCTCCTCCTTTGTGCTCAACTCGGCTTCTTCTAAGATATCAGCCCTCGTAAACGTGCTTTCCCTTGTGTAAGCCCGCGATTTCGGATGATCCATCAAAAACATGCTTTCCTCGTAAACACGATCCCCCACCACTGCCACCGTCCTCTCTTTCGAACACCCACTCACATCCAACCTCCTAACCCTAGATAGCATCTTCCTCGAGCTAGCCACACCGTGCTCCTCCATCACCCACCACAGTGTGGCTTTGGGCTTCTCCACACTACAAGAAAATCTGTTTTTGGCAACAAAGAAACTCGTGGCCAAAAATATCTTTAGCAACAACTTCACATTTTTGGTAACGACCATGCTCCGTTATGGGAGATGCCGTTACTAAAGATTTTTGCAACGACATTTCCTCGTTGCCAAAAATTAGTATTTTGCAACGAAAGAGTTGTTGCTAAAAATCTATTGTTGCCATAGGTCTGTATCAGCCCAGGGTCAAAATTCTTTTTTTGCAACAAAAATGGTTGTTACGAAAAATAACAATGTCACAACAAAATTGTGTTGTTGTGAAAAATAGGGTCTTTAATAACAATGCATGTCGTTACCAAAAAATATTATTTGGCTACAAAATTTCTTGTTGTAAAAAACTAAGATTGTTTGCATAAAAGTTCGACATATGGATATCATTTTTGTTTTTAGCAACGATAAGAGTTGTAGCAAAAAATATGTAAGAAATAAAATACGTTGATATAATAAATATCTTATGGTGGGTCTATATCACTTTTACAATTCATTAACAAAATGATCATCTAAAATATTCAATTTCTATAGCAAATTTAATTTAAAACCTAATTATATTATAATAATTATGCATCCATACAACAAAAGTACTATAACAAATCATCTTAGAGTTCAAAAAATAGGCATATACATGAAGCAACATATATTTCTTGTGTCTGAGGACGTGCTTGATCACATTCAGGTTGTTTCTCTTTGTCCTACACGAGCTTATGTAATTGTTCCTGCACAAAGAGAAAAACAATTCACTGCAAATTTCAGCATGATCTCCTCTATATTTCAAAACGATCAATACAACTTAAAAAAAAATAACATATGCCTTGAAATGCTCACAAGCAATAAACTCAACAACTCAAAATTTCAACATGGTCTCAAAGTTGAAAAATTTCTTCAGAGATTTTAAGAATTCATACTCAAATTGATGCAGGCTTAAGTTGGTAATGCAATATCTTACCTCACCGACGTTACTGACAGCATAAAGCGTGGATCCAGCAAGGACAAGCAAATCTCCTTTAATTGGTGCACTTCCAGCTACAGAACAAAGAAGTAATTCACACAAATGATGATCTAAGCTTGAAGAAACAACATAGTCAACTAAATGAAGTTTCATAAGAAAAATCTTTCAAGCAACACAAATTCCATACATGAAATCCAAGCGGTGAGAACTAGGAAATCAAAATTACAATACAACTAAACAGTTTAAGTTGTTGATTCTAGGAAATCCGGCCTTACAGAAATATTCATCCATAAACAATCAAAACAATAATCTAGTTCTTCACTAGCAAACAGCATGTTAATTAATTAAATAAATCACGGCAAATCTCTCTTATGAGAGATGTTGATCTTGATGTGCTAGATAAGGTTAAATAAATGAGAATGAAAATTGAGCAGAGACTATTGCCAGAATAATCAAAAGGAAACACATTAAACAAGTTTTATAGCATGTGTACTAATATATAGCGAGGAAAAAGGTGACTTCAATGGGTTCATCATGCAAATGAATCAGCAGCCATCACCCACCACTCGATAAATTCTCGCGAGCAAACCCACAATACCACAAATAGCGATAACATGCCATTGTGCTCCGAAAGCTTTCCGACAACTATCTTAGGTTGCCCGCCCTCCATCTCGGTAAATGGTGGGACTTTAACTATTCGAAACTCTTCGCGCTCACAATCAAACATCAGCACGCCATATTCGCTACCAAGTGGATCCTCGGGCTGAGGCAGTCGTCGTATCACCCAATGAATCGTTCCATTCACGAAACAACTCGCGTCATGTGCGTAGAAACTGGTACCAGGTTTGATGTTAATATCAACTAATCTCGTACCCGTGTCGCCTCCTCCGAGACCTCGTACGCCATCATCCCTCTCCTTTGTGGCGGGCAGCCACATTTGGGACGGAGGTGATCTGCCGGGAGCCAGATCTTGATAATCTTGAACTCGTTCCTACGAGCATCGTAGCTGAAGCCTATACTAGTGGAATGGCAATACTTGGGGCAGATCTCGCGCCATAGATGTAAATAGCTCAATTTCCATTAAAAGGGAAGGAGCTGGCTGTGCTGATCCGGCTTCCCACCCCGGAACCCCACACCACACCACTCCTCCGGTCTGCAGAGCCGGAACCCCTCCGTCCCATCGGGTGCCCCAGCAACTTGCAACGGGTGGATTCGGCATTGGCCATCATGGCGTCGGATTGTATTATGGATTGTATTATGTGTATATATTGTTGGAAATCTAGTGTTTCCATGGGAGCAGTTGGGCTGTTACCATAGAAACAATAGTAGAGATTTCCTTGTGTTTTGATGATAACAAACGCCATGGGACTTGATGGTTTGAGTGTTTCTTGAGTGTTTTAGGTGAAACAAGTATTACAGGGAACAAGAGAAGCCATTAAGAGAGGGAAACAGTGAGGGTAACAGTGGGAGGTAGCAACACTGGTACCGTGTCAAGGAATGATGTGAACAACATTGTCGCAAAGTCAGAGAATAGTGTCAAGGAACAACACTGTTACCACTCAGGGAACAGTGTTAGGAACAACACTGTTACTGTTGATGGAAACAGTGACAGGGAACAGCAGCGTCTGCGCGAGAATGGTTGCTAAAGAAGGAAAGCGAAGAAGCGCGTATCCCTTTGACGCGTTTTAACAGCTGGCTGAGTTTGTTATTATCTCTAGAAGGAAGATAATATCTTGGAGGATCAAATCATATCAAATCGGAGCCCAAGGAGAGAGGGATCGGTTACAGCTACAAGATAAGATTGTGTGTTGAGATTTGATTGTGTAAATCTGTTTGTATCTGGATAATTACGTGGAAAGATATTATTTTGTGTGAACAAAATAATATCATATTAGATCTAATTGTCCATTATAAATAGGATTAGACTCTAGGGTTCTAGAGTGTCTTTCGTCGTCGTTCGTCGTCGTCGGAGAGGACCCCTTGGAGTTCTTCTACTAGGGAGAAAAGGAGACTTCATTGTAGAGGAGTGCCGACATTAAGGAGCATATGGAGGTTTCTTAATAGGCCATTGGAAGCAGTCGTTGGAGCTCAAAGTGTAGATCTTCAAGGTTATTGCGTATGGGAACGGTGGTTGCAGCAGAGGCGTTGTTACCATCAGAGAAGGATGCGAGCTTCTGAAGCTTGGTGAGATGCCATGTTTCTGAGGTAACTTAGGTTGGATTTTGTTGTACTTGAATTGGTTATACGTTCTAGCTAGAGGGCAATGAGGTTAGGAGAGTATTCTAGGAAGAGAGTACGTTGGTATCTTGACATGCCGGATGTGGTTCGTGATAATCAATAAAAGTAGTACGTGATTCAAAATCCTTCTAAGGAAGGTAGAGGTTTTACTAGAGTAACTAGTTGGTTGCTTTAGCTTTCCTCTCTAAATATCGTGTCTTGTTGTTTGATTGTATTTCCGCTGCGTGAAGGACTGTTACCCCAGGGGTAACGGTGCTTGCTCTGTGACTAACATATACACCCCCCGATCCTAACAATTGGTATCAGAGCAAGGTTTGCTCTAGATTTGTGTTAGTTCTTTTTCAGGTGAATCAAGTGCACAATGTGCAAATTATAACAGCCTGAAAGGTGCTTAAACTCAGGGGGAACGGTGTTCTAGATCTGAGTGATGGCGAGAAGCTGAGGAGGAACAATGCCTATTGTTTCTTGAAGAAGTAATAGTGTGATGCGTGGATGAAGGAGATAGGACCAAGTGGTGGACATCTTCTCTAAGGCATGTGGTAGAAAAGTCCTTTTAGCATCTAACGATGTTGCTAGGCATGATCTTCTTGATGTAAGCAAGTCCCGGTCCTTTATTCCCCCAATGATTGGTTAATTAGGTAACATCTTATGGGGAACAGTGCATCTGTTATTGTCTGTCTAATGGCTACTATATGTTGTCTTTGTGCTATGTGATCTAATATTGCATTGGAATTTGAGAACATTGCATGCTCTAATAGTTGAAAGCTAGAATGAATGAACTCAAAAGCAAGTTTCTTTGTAGCCTGAAACAACTGACTTGATCTTGTTTAACCCTCATTACAAGCCGAAAGGATAGTCAGTTGTGAAGCCGTCCCTAAGCCTTGTCCAGGTAACGGTTCCTATGAACCCATCTGTTTGTTTAGCCCACAACGGGGATCAGTTACTTGGATGTAAAAATTCCCTACCTTATATATTGTTTGGATACATTATATGTTTATGTCCTTGATGTGTTATCCAAACACGGCCTATTTCTATTCCATATCATGTCTATGCTCTAGGATGCGTGATACCTATTGCTGCAGGGATCAATGGAAAAGGAGAAAGTGAGGTTCTAAGGATGAAAAGAAGAGAATGTGGGTGGTCATGTGTTGGCCAACAAAAGAAAAGGCGAGAAAAGAAAAATGAGAAGTTTTCTTAAAAAAAAAAAGGGAGAGAAAAAGAGAAAAGAGGAAAGTTTCCTCAGGGAACAGTCACTCCAAGAATCAAGGCGATAAATGACGTCATGGAGAAACGAGAGAAACCTAGTAGGTTTTTCTGAAAAATAAGATGATAGATGACACGTTACCTATACTTATAAAGGTAATGATGTGAAAGATGGAAGCTGATTCGCTCTACTTTGTATAGGATAACTCTTGTGT
Source organism: Polygonum maritimum (assembly GCA_963924305.1). Classification (NCBI taxonomy): domain Eukaryota; kingdom Viridiplantae; phylum Streptophyta; class Magnoliopsida; order Caryophyllales; family Polygonaceae; genus Polygonum; species Polygonum maritimum. The sequence goes on from OZ002736.1 coordinate 30,830,836, forward strand.
TTTAGAGCTTTATTGAGAGTGTTTAGGTTAGTTTTGAGCGTAATTGTAATATCAAGACCGAAGACACAGGATTTGAAGAATCAAGAGTTAAAGAGCTTAAAGACGAAGAATCGCCACTGCATGGATACCGCGGACGCGTTACACATGGCGCGGGCGCGGTGGAGTGGAGGAGCGAACCAGCCAAAGGCGTGAAGGCCGCGGACGCGTCGCCTCCGGCGCGGTCGCGGTAGAAGCTGACCCGAGAATTGACCAAGTGAAGGCCGCCGCGGGCGCGGTTCTGATGCCGCGGTCGCGGTGGTAGCCGACTTCAGACGGACGAAATCCTGGCGTTTCTATCTTGTTTCCTTTCTTATCTTTCGGTTTCCTATCTTGTTTAGTCCGAAAAGGTTGATCTTTTGGGCTATATAAGGGGAACCTTTCTAGGTTTTTAGAGATCCAATTTCTTATCAATCAAGTGTAATTCAATAAAGATTAGAGTTTTCTTTGTAATGGAGAACTAACTCTCCTCTGGAGTTTATTCAGTCAAGGAAGCTTTATTATGAAGTTGTGAAATTCTGGTAACCTCTTTATCCTTAGGTCTTTATTGATACTCTTGTGCTTCATCCCATGATCTATGTTTGATTTTATGAGCCTGATCAACTTGTTTGATTGACTTAGATCTATTGTTTGAATTAGGATTGGTTGTTGTCTATGCATCTTTCCTATTCTCGAAACAACTCTATTCTAGGACCGTGGACTAGTTTAGGGAAGAGTATTCAATGGTTAAGTTGTGCATGAGACTCGTAGCTTGATTGCATGATTTGATTTCCTATTATCCCTATGCTCTATGCTAATTCTAGGTTAAGCGTCCTTGCCTAGGGTTATAGAATTGCTTGGACCGTGGACTTGCGATTTCTAATGATTGGGATTGGAATTGACCTAAGCACATAAAGAGGTGGATGAATTCATGATCAACGGATTAATAAAGTGGAATTGATTGAATGAACTCTGCTTGATAACTTTGATTGAAAACAACTTTCAAAACCCCCTTTTGATTACTTGCATGAAAATCACATAAAATCTGAATAAAACTGATTCCTTTGGGTTCGACCCCTTGCTTGCCTACTATACTTGTGTTTGCATGTTTGGGATTTATTTTTGATTATGGAACAACGACTTTGCCCGAGTCAGAAGCCAAATCGGAAGTTGGTCTTGAGCTCATTGAAGGTAACATGGGAAACGTTATTCTAGTAGCTAAGACATGTTTGGAACCCTTTCTTCCATTCCACAGCCGTCTAACCCCCACAAAAATTGTTTCAAAGTCTTGTTGAGTTCGTTTGTTTGATGCTTTTGAACTCTATCATGATGTACTGCTTTGGGAACAATGTGAAAGTGTGATAATTTCGCAGGCATAAATAACTCTAGTAGTTTCAATTGAGACTTTGATAGCTCTGTGTTGTTACTTGTTTGATCTAACCTTTTGATGATGCCAAAAGGGGGAAGTTGGGAAAAATGCAGAGATGAGCTTGCACAAGGAGGTGCAGATTTATGCTTATGTCGAGGGGGAATGTTTTGTCTAACGTGGTTGGCAGGAAAGAAAATCTTGTCTAGGGGAACAACAGGAGAAGTTCATGATTTAAGGGGGAATAACAAGTCTCTCTATAAGTGATTTGGAATGCGAATGCTTCATGTTTCGTACTTGATCTATTATGCATTTTTTTGTGTATAGGTTTGTCATCATCAAAAAGGGGGAAATTGTTGGAAATCTAGTGTTTCCATGGGAGCAGTTGGGCTGTTACCATAGAAACAATAGTAGAGATTTCCTTGTGTTTTGATGATAACAAACGCCATGGGACTTGATGGTTTGAGTGTTTCTTGAGTGTTTTAGGTGAAACAAGTATTACAGGGAACAAGAGAAGCCATTAAGAGAGGGAAACAGTGAGGGTAACAGTGGGAGGTAGCAACACTGGTACCGTGTCAAGGAATGATGTGAACAACATTGTCGCAAAGTCAGAGAATAGTGTCAAGGAACAACACTGTTACCACTCAGGGAACAGTGTTAGGAACAACACTGTTACTGTTGATGGAAACAGTGACAGGGAACAGCAGCGTCTGCGCGAGAATGGTTGCTAAAGAAGGAAAGCGAAGAAGCGCGTATCCCTTTGACGCGTTTTAACAGCTGGCTGAGTTTGTTATTATCTCTAGAAGGAAGATAATATCTTGGAGGATCAAATCATATCAAATCGGAGCCCAAGGAGAGAGGGATCGGTTACAGCTACAAGATAAGATTGTGTGTTGAGATTTGATTGTGTAAATCTGTTTGTATCTGGATAATTACGTGGAAAGATATTATTTTGTGTGAACAAAATAATATCATATTAGATCTAATTGTCCATTATAAATAGGATTAGACTCTAGGGTTCTAGAGTGTCTTTCGTCGTCGTTCGTCGTCGTCGGAGAGGACCCCTAGGAGTTCTTCTACTAGGGAGAAAAGGAGACTTCATTGTAGAGGAGTGCCGACATTAAGGAGCATATGGAGGCTTCTTAATAGGCCATTGGAAGCAGTCGTTGGAGCTCAAAGTGTAGATCTTCAAGGTTATTGCGTATGGGAACGGTGGTTGCAGCAGAGGCGTTGTTACCATCAGAGAAGGATGCGAGCTTCTGAAGCTTGGTGAGATGCCATGTTTCTGAGGTAACTTAGGTTGGATTTTGTTGTACTTGAATTGGTTATACGTTCTAGCTAGAGGGCAATGAGGTTAGGAGAGTATTCTAGGAAGAGAGTACGTTGGTATCTTGACATGCCGGATGTGGTTCGTGATAATCAATAAAAGTAGTACGTGATTCAAAATCCTTCTAAGGAAGGTAGAGGTTTTACTAGAGTAACTAGTTGGTTGCTTTAGCTTTCCTCTCTAAATATCGTGTCTTGTTGTTTGATTGTATTTCCGCTGCGTGAAGGACTGTTACCCCAGGGGTAACGGTGCTTGCTCTGTGACTAACATATACACCCCCCGATCCTAACAATTGGTATCAGAGCAAGGTTTGCTCTAGATTTGTGTTAGTTCTTTTTCAGGTGAATCAAGTGCACAATGTGCAAATTATAACAGCCTGAAAGGTGCTTAAACTCAGGGGGAACGGTGTTCTAGATCTGAGTGATGGCGAGAAGCTGAGGAGGAACAATGCCTATTGTTTCTTGAAGAAGTAATAGTGTGATGCGTGGATGAAGGAGATAGGACCAAGTGGTGGACATCTTCTCTAAGGCATGTGGTAGAAAAGTCCTTTTAGCATCTAACGATGTTGCTAGGCATGATCTTCTTGATGTAAGCAAGTCCCGGTCCTTTATTCCCCCAATGATTGGTTAATTAGGTAACATCTTATGGGGAACAGTGCATCTGTTATTGTCTGTCTAATGGCTACTAAATGTTGTCTTTGTGCTATGTGATCTAATATTGCATTGGAATTTGAGAACATTGCATGCTCTAATAGTTGAAAGCTATAATGAATGAACTCAAAAGCAAGTTTCTTTGTAGCCTGAAACAACTGACTTGATCTTGTTTAACCCTCATTACAAGCCGAAAGGATAGTCAGTTGTGAAGCCGTCCCTAAGCCTTGTCCAGGTAACGGTTCCTATGAACCCATCTGTTTGTTTAGCCCACAACGGGGATCAGTTACTTGGATGTAAAAATTCCCTACCTTATATATTGTTTGGATACATTATATGTTTATGTCCTTGATGTGTTATCCAAACACGGCCTATTTCTATTCCATATCATGTCTATGCTCTAGGATGCGTGATACCTATTGCTGCAGGGATCAATGGAAAAGGAGAAAGTGAGGTTCTAAGGATGAAAAGAAGAGAATGTGGGTGGTCATGTGTTGGCCAACAAAAGAAAAGGCGAGAAAAGAAAAATGAGAAGTTTTCTTAAAAAAAAAAAAGGGAGAGAAAAAGAGAAAAGAGGAAAGTTTCCTCAGGGAACAGTCACTCCAAGAATCAAGGCGATAAATGACGTCATGGAGAAACGAGAGAAACCTAGTAGGTTTTTCTGAAAAATAAGATGATAGATGACACGTTACCTATACTTATAAAGGTAATGATGTGAAAGATGGAAGCTGATTCGCTCTACTTTGTATAGGATAACTCTTGTGTTTTAGAGCTTTATTGAGAGTGTTTAGGTTAGTTTTGAGCGTAATTGTAATATCAAGACCGAAGACACAGGATTTGAAGAATCAAGAGTTAAAGAGCTTAAAGACGAAGAATCGCCACTGCATGGATACCGCGGACGCGTTACACATGGCGCGGGCGCGGTGGAGTGGAGGAGCGAACCAGCCAAAGGCGTGAAGGCCGCGGACGCGTCGCCTCCGGCGCGGTCGCGGTAGAAGCTGACCCGAGAATTGACCAAGTGAAGGCCGCCGCGGGCGCGGTTCTGATGCCGCGGTCGCGGTGGTAGCCGACTTCAGACGGACGAAATCCTGGCGTTTCTATCTTGTTTCCTTTCTTATCTTTCGGTTTCCTATCTTGTTTAGTCCGAAAAGGTTGATCTTTTGGGCTATATAAGGGGAACCTTTCTAGGTTTTTAGAGATCCAATTTCTTATCAATCAAGTGTAATTCAATAAAGATTAGAGTTTTCTTTGTAATGGAGAACTAACTCTCCTCTGGAGTTTATTCAGTCAAGGAAGCTTTATTATGAAGTTGTGAAATTCTGGTAACCTCTTTATCCTTAGGTCTTTATTGATACTCTTGTGCTTCATCCCATGATCTATGTTTGATTTTATGAGCCTGATCAACTTGTTTGATTGACTTAGATCTATTGTTTGAATTAGGATTGGTTGTTGTCTATGCATCTTTCCTATTCTCGAAACAACTCTATTCTAGGACCGTGGACTAGTTTAGGGAAGAGTATTCAATGGTTAAGTTGTGCATGAGACTCGTAGCTTGATTGCATGATTTGATTTCCTATTATCCCTATGCTCTATGCTAATTCTAGGTTAAGCGTCCTTGCCTAGGGTTATAGAATTGCTTGGACCGTGGACTTGCGATTTCTAATGATTGGGATTGGAATTGACCTAAGCACATAAAGAGGTGGATGAATTCATGATCAACGGATTAATAAAGTGGAATTGATTGAATGAACTCTGCTTGATAACTTTGATTGAAAACAACTTTCAAAACCCCCTTTTGATTACTTGCATGAAAATCACATAAAATCTGAATAAAACTGATTCCTTTGGGTTCGACCCCTTGCTTGCCTACTATACTTGTGTTTGCATGTTTGGGATTTATTTTTGATTATGGAACAACGACTTTGCCCGAGTCAGAAGCCAAATCGGAAGTTGGTCTTGAGCTCATTGAAGGTAACATGGGAAACGTTATTCTAGTAGCTAAGACATGTTTGGAACCCTTTCTTCCATTCCACAACCGTCTAACCCCCACAAAAATTGTTTCAAAGTCTTGTTGAGTTCGTTTGTTTGATGCTTTTGAACTCTATCATGATGTACTGCTTTGGGAACAATGTGAAAGTGTGATAATTTCGCAGGCATAAATAACTCTAGTAGTTTCAATTGAGACTTTGATAGCTCTGTGTTGTTACTTGTTTGATCTAACCTTTTGATGATGCCAAAAGGGGGAAGTTGGGAAAAATGCAGAGATGAGCTTGCACAAGGAGGTGCAGATTTATGCTTATGTCGAGGGGGAATGTTTTGTCTAACGTGGTTGGCAGGAAAGAAAATCTTGTCTAGGGGAACAACAGGAGAAGTTCATGATTTAAGGGGGAATAACAAGTCTCTCTATAAGTGATTTGGAATGCGAATGCTTCATGTTTCGTACTTGATCTATTATGCATTTTTTTGTGTATAGGTTTGTCATCATCAAAAAGGGGGAAATTGTTGGAAATCTAGTGTTTCCATGGGAGCAGTTGGGCTGTTACCATAGAAACAATAGTAGAGATTTCCTTGTGTTTTGATGATAACAAACGCCATGGGACTTGATGGTTTGAGTGTTTCTTGAGTGTTTTAGGTGAAACAAGTATTACAGGGAACAAGAGAAGCCATTAAGAGAGGGAAACAGTGAGGGTAACAGTGGGAGGTAGCAACACTGGTACCGTGTCAAGGAATGATGTGAACAACATTGTCGCAAAGTCAGAGAATAGTGTCAAGGAACAACACTGTTACCACTCAGGGAACAGTGTTAGGAACAACACTGTTACTGTTGATGGAAACAGTGACAGGGAACAGCAGCGTCTGCGCGAGAATGGTTGCTAAAGAAGGAAAGCGAAGAAGCGCGTATCCCTTTGACGCGTTTTAACAGCTGGCTGAGTTTGTTATTATCTCTAGAAGGAAGATAATATCTTGGAGGATCAAATCATATCAAATCGGAGCCCAAGGAGAGAGGGATCGGTTACAGCTACAAGATAAGATTGTGTGTTGAGATTTGATTGTGTAAATCTGTTTGTATCTGGATAATTACGTGGAAAGATATTATTTTGTGTGAACAAAATAATATCATATTAGATCTAATTGTCCATTATAAATAGGATTAGACTCTAGGGTTCTAGAGTGTCTTTCGTCGTCGTTCGTCGTCGTCGGAGAGGACCCCTAGGAGTTCTTCTACTAGGGAGAAAAGGAGACTTCATTGTAGAGGAGTGCCGACATTAAGGAGCATATGGAGGCTTCTTAATAGGCCATTGGAAGCAGTCGTTGGAGCTCAAAGTGTAGATCTTCAAGGTTATTGCGTATGGGAACGGTGGTTGCAGCAGAGGCGTTGTTACCATCAGAGAAGGATGCGAGCTTCTGAAGCTTGGTGAGATGCCATGTTTCTGAGGTAACTTAGGTTGGATTTTGTTGTACTTGAATTGGTTATACGTTCTAGCTAGAGGGCAATGAGGTTAGGAGAGTATTCTAGGAAGAGAGTACGTTGGTATCTTGACATGCCGGATGTGGTTCGTGATAATCAATAAAAGTAGTACGTGATTCAAAATCCTTCTAAGGAAGGTAGAGGTTTTACTAGAGTAACTAGTTGGTTGCTTTAGCTTTCCTCTCTAAATATCGTGTCTTGTTGTTTGATTGTATTTCCGCTGCGTGAAGGACTGTTACCCCAGGGGTAACGGTGCTTGCTCTGTGACTAACACGTACACCCCTTGATCCTAACATATATACTTTGTACTTTGTTGTAAAGGCGCAAGTGAACGGATTGCTAATGCAAAAGGCTAACTAAAGAAAAATTTGTAAGCATGCTTTAAGAGCGAGAGAGCGAGCTACAACACAATGCTCTTCCTCCTTCATGAACAAATACTTCCATTGACAAACAACCGATTCCGAACTTGGACACCGATAACGAATAATCGCGCATGCGAGAGCACTTTTGAACGGATAACGAAGTGACCCGTGCCTTTAGGTTTACACGAATTCTGCTCCAAGATCAGACAAATCACCCTCTTGTATCTAGGTTTGAAGCCCATAACAACGTAATAACGTAGTAAGCATACATATAGATTGCAAATCGATAACGAATTATCATTGTAATAAGCAAAGACCAAAAGCAATAGAACAATCCAATCCATGTGTATAGTACCAATTTGGATCTATTCGAAACTAGCAAGGGTACATCTCCTCCTTTGTGTTCAACTCGGCTTCTTCTAAGATATCATCCATCCTAAACGTGCTTTCCCTTGTGTAAGACCGTGATTTCGGATGGTCCATCAAAAACATGCTTTCCTCGTAAACACGACCCCCATGCACATCCATCCCTTTCGAATACAAACCCTCATCCAACCTCTTCCACGAGCTAGCCACACCGTGCTCCTCCATCACCCACCGCTCAATATATGCTCCTGAGGGCCTCCCCACGTAAACCAGAACCACCAATAATACCGATAACATGCCATTGTGCTCCGAAAGCTTTCTGACAACTATCTTAGACTGCCCGCCCTCCTCCTCGTCCTCCTCGGTAAATGGTGGGAGGTCAACTATTCGAAAGACTTCGCGCTCACAGTCAAACATTAGCACGCCATATACTCTCACTAGTACAAAAACATTAGTTAATACCGGTTTTTTTAGGAAACGGATACCGGTTTTTCATCCGCTATTAACTCGACCGTAATAAAAGTTTTTATACCGGTTATTTAAAAACCGGTATAAAAGTTACACGGATACCGGTTTTTTAAAAAACCGGTATAAATGTTGTTTTATATATAAAAAAAAATAATACGCAGGTTGCATACCGGTTATATGGAAAACCGGTATGCGTGTCCTTACAAATTTAAAAAAAAAATAGGATTGCCCAGTGCCCACCCACCCTACAAATTAATAATAAAAAATTGGCTTTCCCGGCCAGTGCCCACTGCCCACCCCCCCACTTGGTGTTGTACAGCTGCAATATGTTGAGACATCCCCTTCTAGAAGGTATAATCTACTTGCTCAAACATTGATTTGCACGGCAGCTCAAGGTAGGAATAATATTTGCCTCAAGAACAGATTTTAATCCCTCCTGTTCACAAGTGGTAATTTAGTCGAAACTTAAAACAAATGGTATCATGAGATAATTTAGTGCAAGAAGATAGCATGGTTTTACTCTTCAAAGGATCATGGAAAACAGAAAATTGAAACTAGAGTTCAAGAGTGAACGTAATATCAACCTCAAAACAAGTGTTCAATCTGTACAACAAATTTTCAGAAACTACAGCTCAAGATAGTAGCATGGTTTTACAAGAATAGTAGCCATCAGTCATTTGTTTATTTACATCTTTTTGAGGTGCAACAAAGAATTAGCCATCATTGTCATTTGTTAGTATAATGGAATAGCCATACTCTGTTAAAGTTGATATCAAAGTCTCAAATACCACACACACACAACATAAAACTATTCAAGAACAAATCTTTATTTATGCTTCTAGTATAGCCAACAAAAAAGAGATTGTAAAGTATCTCCTAAGGGATATGCTGTTGTCAAAGCATTACAAGAAAGAAATTCTTCCCAAGAAAGAAAAGTAACCACAGAAGAAAATGACATTCTATTGCAACTCCATTACTCCAATAAACATGTGTACTGGGAAAACAGTAACTAGTAATAAAGTAAGATTCGAAGGTAATTAAATCACCTTGTAACTGAATATCTAAATATTTATGCAGTTCCAGCATCACATCACCAGCAATGTCCATACACTGTCTCAATGATCCTACAATATAATCATAAAAATTAACAAAGGATGATCAATATTGATTAGAATAAGAGCTATTTAAGCATGACAACAACTAAGCTGATATTAGATTAAATTCAGTTGATACTTAAAACAGAAAAGAGAGACAACTTCATTAAACGACAGCTAATTGTATGCAAGAACATTCTTCTAGCTAAGATTGTATGCAAGAACCAAGGAACTATAATCACATGTGATTGCCTAAGCATTCTACATAATAATCTTCACTTGTAAGAAATGGATATTAATTTATTCAGTAATTTCATTGTGCAGATTTTAAAATGAGAAAAGTAGTTGCACTGTGACATGGATAGCATGTGCAGTGCTATATAATGTGATTAAAGTCTTTAGTTCTTTCACAAGTGATGGAAGTTACTTGCAAGATACAAATGTGGCTTGTTAAATGTAGAATTTCAATCTCTAGTATACAAAGTATCCTAAGACCAAAAACTGAAATAATTTAGAAGTTCAAAGCATAATACTATTTATTGATTCTTGATCCGATGAGAGAAAATTAAAGTTGGCTGCTGAATCAGTTCATTTGCTGTTGTGTTAGCATGATCATAATAAGGCTTTTATAAATGCATAGCACTTCCCTTACAATACAAGACATGTAGTAATCACCTTCAATCCTCTTCTTCGTCTTCATCTCATTCTCACCACCCTTTTCATGACCGTCTTTGGCCAAATTCACAACAATAAAAATCTGCATAGCATACAAACTCAACTGAGAATCCAAGGACTAAAATATATCTCAAATATAACGAAGAAAGAAATCCATTTTCAAACCATAATAGCTAGCAAGAAAGTGGCCATTGTATGAGATCCAGATCACGGTCTTGGCAATATGGAACAAGTAGCAAATCCTTCACCCTAAAATCAATGTGACCCTGAGAACCAAGACAATGTCAGCTAGCTATTATATGTGGTACTCAATGGTCAATATGAGTTTGATACATGCCTTTATAGGCTTATATTAGTGGAATAACTAGTCTAATTATTTGAATGATTCCATAACTTCTCCTTTACAGTCAAGAGAGCAAAAGCCTATCTGAACTTGATCAAACAAAATAAGGCTAAATGACACCTTTTCGATTTATGCAATAAGCCTAAATGCCTCAGAGAACACAATCTAGGGCTATGTCTTTTGTAGTTGTGTTATCACACAATTCTAGGGCTCAATTCACAGCCGAAGCGCACAATTCTCAAAGATTCGAGCGAATTTCGCAGAGATCTCAAAATTAGGGATAAATGAAATTTACCTCTTCGGTAGGGTGCAATCGGAGGGCGAGGGTTCAACATCACCAAATCGAAGCAGTGAGGAGATCGAAGGCGGTGTAGTCGCCGTGAAACCCCGGCGTCCGCCTCCTCCGAACACGGTTTTCGGCCGGTCTTTCGGGGCCTGCTTCCCGCACTCCTCCGCTCAGGTCCAGCCCCGGCCACCGGACGTCTCCGAGCTCCTCCGCCTAGTCGAGGTTCGAGGGAGCACCGCCTCCGGACGGAGCTTCTCGAGCAGAAGCTTCTCAAGGAGGTTGTCGCCATTGTTCCGGCGCTCGAGAGCGAGATCGCCTCCAAGACGAACGATCTCGAGATCTTCGCGAAGTGAATCGAGGCCTTGAGGTCCGAGAACCAGAGGATTATACACAAGGGGGAGGCGATGGTGGCGAAAATGGAGGAAGAGAGGCAGTACAAGGACAGGAAGGCGGTGGATTTGGAGGCCGAACGGGCGGATTTGAAGCGGAGAAAGGGAGAGAAGGATGCGTTTTAGGGTTTCAGCAAAAGGATGGATTTGAAGGGGAGAAAGGGAGAGAAGGATGCGTTTTATTTTTTTCGTAAAATGCATACCTGTTTTCTTTTAACCGGTATAGTTGTTGATTTCTTATAATAAAACCGGTATCCGAGAATTATTTTACTCTTTTATACCGTTTTTTCATATAACCGGTATAAATTCTTAAAACGGATATCGGTTTTTTAACCGATATAATTTTCAACCAATATTAATTGAGACTTTTGTACTAGTGTCTACCAAGTGGATCCTCGGGCTGAGGCACTCGTATCACCCAATGAATCGTTCCATTCACGAAACAACTCGCGTTATGTCCATAGAAATTGGTACCGGGTTTGATGTTAATATCAACTAATCTCGTACCCGTGTCGCCTCCCCCTCGAACCGAGGAGGAGGAGACCTGGTACGCTATCATCCCTCTCCTTTGTGGCGGGCAGCCACATTGGGGAAGGAGATCGGCCGGGATCGAGATCTTGATAACCTTGAACTCGTTCCTACGAGCATCGTAGCCGAAGCCTACACTGGTGTACTGGCTACATTCCGGCAGAGGAGGGAGGCACACGAACTTGTGGATCGTAGGGTTCCAAAGAACACTAATGGTGTTCTTCCATGACGTCACGCAGACCACGCCATGAATGACGTCAACATACTTGAGGTTGAGGTCGGTGCTAAAGGGAAAGTGCAACTCGTGTGACGTGGCGGGTTGAGGAGTTTGGGAGGTTAATGTGTATTGCTGATTGCGGTTCACTATAAGTCTAGGTGGTTGAGTACTAGTGACGGAGTTTCGAAGGTGGATGAAGAAAGAGGATGAGATGAGGGATTCCATGGCTTACAAACGCATTGGAATCTGATTAGGGTTTTGATCGGCACCCTCCTCAGGATTTGCGCACATAGATCTTCTGGAATACAATGCAACATGGTTGAACGGCAGAATTTAGGGTTGTGTACGTAAGTTTCTTAGATTAGATTAGATACGTAGCATAAATATACATACCACAATGCAATGGGCTTAAGTTAAGTTGATACAAGATTCATTACCTCAAATGGGCCTTCATAGGTATATACTCCATATATATGATGGGAAGTGGGTGACACTATTTAATCAACCAAAAAAAGACTATTCATAAATCCGATTGATTTTAGCCTAGTGGATTGCTTTACTAATTAAGAATGTACCTGGTGATTGAAGATTACAACTAGGCTAAAATCAAACTAGCATTTTTTATTAGACCCAACATTTTTGTTGCTTAAGTTATACACTTGTTAGTGGTCCATTTAACAAATTAAAGGCTTTAGTTACATATGCATTAGCCATAGGCTTATATGCATTATCTTCCACGACCACAAAACGTCCCGGACCCATACTTGTCTACATCATGGCTTTTATTTCATACATCAACCAACAACATTTTTTAATATTAGGTGTCCATTATGTGACATCGGGTTACTTTTTTTGTACTAGGTGGCCATTGCGTGACGCAAGTTCTTGCTTTGGATGAACAAATTACTTATTTACTTATTAGGAATTAATGCATCATTCATCTTAGAACATGGTTTGGACATCATATAAGTTACAACGTAGTGAGTTTACAAGCAAATTCTATACCCTGACAATAGAAGTCTTGTACATCAAACAACTTCATCTTTGGCTATTGCTTTATCCTCATTAGGATTCCAAGTTTGTTCTGGTTTATGCACACTTGCTTGTGAGAACTCAATTGGTAGGCTATCTTCTTCATCTTGACTTGTCTTTTGATGATCCCTACTCTTTCCCCATAGCACTAGGTACAAGCCAATGACTATGACCGCCGCTCCAATCACACTACAACATGAGAAAGATCGATACTGTACGTTGTTATCTCATCTTAATCGCCTAAACTCATATCACAAGAACTCATGTTTGATGTTTCTTACCTTCCTAGGAAGAGTTGCTCGGATAAAACGAAGGAGCTCGTAGCCGCAACTATGACCATGCCTAGAGGATTAAACGCGGTTATGAAAACCGGTCCCCTTTGCCTTAGTATTATGGCTTGAATGTAGTAAGTGATGCACGTACGAATGATTCCCTGCAGAAGGAATTTGAAGTGCACAACTTAGTTAGCACACAATCTTTGGTTCTTACTCTTAGTTGGTGTATTGGTAGATTTTTCTTACACTATAGGCAATAGCTAGCATTTTGCTATCGAAGTGGATGACCCATATTGATGTATTGCCCCACTCCATAACTAGAGCTAGTACAAGGTTTTGTACCGTTCCCACCGCACATATCAAAGCTGTCAAGGAAAGCTCCGCTGGGTAAGATCGAAGTGTTACTGCCTGTATCACAATGTCGAACACTATAAGTTTATATTCACTTTCAAACTAGAAAGATCAAGTCAATTTGTATGGTTGAACATATTATAAGTTAAGATCCACCTTGTAACACAAAAGATTAAGTTTCACAAAAGATTAAGTTTGTGTTTGACCATAGAGTACGTGTGGCTTTAATACTTACTTGAAGGATGATGAAGCAAGCCCAACAAACACACCCAATGGTGATCATTATCGCGCCCTTGACTTGGTCTTCGGGGGTTGGGGTAATAGAAGTATGAGTGGCATGGCTTGCTTTAGTCCAGGGCAATCCTAACATGGGTCCTTTCACTAGAGTCATGAACATTGCTCCTGCAAGCGTTAGCATAGTCCCACCCACCTTTGCCTGACTCACAACTCTACTCAAATTCACCTTCTCGAGCCTAAAAACGCGACAAATACAAAAACCGTTTTATGTTATATAGGCTTGGTTCTTGGGAGCTTATTGTATAGCTAACTCTAATTTCATTTCATGTTACCTGAATATCCAAGCCATGATGAAGGTGAAGGCGGGAAGGATATTGCACAAAGCGGTGACAAAAGTAGCCGTTGTGTAGTTCATGCCAACATAGTATAGATTTTGGTCTATCACCGGCCTGCATCATAGTTGAGTTAACGTTAGTTTTTACAATGGTGTGTGATATATATGTTATTGTGACGGTTTTGATCTATAGAGTTAAATCACAACTCTACTAGATCCCATTCATATATAAGGCTTACTCCAACAATGCGAGAAGCGAAATCTTAGCAAAGATTCCTAGGGTCATTTTCGGCCTCACCTTCCTGTTGTAAGTAAGATAACAAAAGTTAGACGACATACGTATAACCTATAGTTTTTAGGGAAATTTCAAAAGAGTATAAATGTAACTAAAAGGACTACCTTTCGAAGATCAATGCGAACGGAGCTATAGCGATGGTTGCAACCGCGTGCCTATAGACGACGAACGAGTAGTTGTTAAGACCTTGGTTTAGTGCAAACTTGGCTATAAGCGCCATTCCTGCATAGCCAAATTGAAGCCATATAACAGCAATGTAGGGCTTTGATCGACTCAAAAACTCCAGAAGTGATCCCATGGTGTATTGATTTTAGTATGTTAGTAATGGTTTAGGTGTTATTGTTCTGTTCTCTTCATCCTTACACATATTTATAGTACTTACGTGTTACAATCCTAAGAAGGGAAATAAATGAAAACTAAGTTCCAAAATCTGGGGGAACCCACAAATAATTAAGTGAAAGTATTTGAGAAGGATTCCACCTGATTTGTAATGTTGCAACACACCTAATTGTATACAATCAACTGATCATAGTGGAGGGTGCTTAAGCATATCGATCAATATGATGTTATTTTTTTGTTATATTTTATAGGCATATCTGTTTATTTTAATCTGTTTTTTTTTTTATTCAAGCTGTTTTGTGGTATGGAAATCAGGTTCTGTTGAGTGGGCTAAATAAGCAAAGCATTATTAGCTTTGATCCGGGAATGTTCCATGGCATTTATGCTTTAAACTGTACGAGTTGCATTATTGTATAATTAATTGGCTTTTAATTCCCTCTCCTGTTCTTATTTTCTTCCTTTATATTTTGTTTTATTGGGTAGTTACTAGTTAGCAAGATTAGCCTAATCATTCATCGGTGTTAATGGATTAAAATGTACATGTGTTTAGTGTATGTATTTTGCGTGTTTGACATTATTTGTGTATATTTTATCTCTAGTGACGTGGCCCATTTGATCCTCCGATAAAGCAAGAACTTAAGCCTTTGTATTGCATGGCCTAAAGTTTCTTATGATCACTTTCATATTGATTCTTGATGCTGTATTCTTTAATTACCCTAACTTTCTTAATCTATATATCGATCGACATATGATCACGTTCATATGGACTAATCGACCGAAAAAAAATGTTCATATGGACTAAAATGGGCAAAATACATGTACGGCCCCCGAACTTGTAACTTTTTTTCAACTAGACTCCTCAACTAAAAAATATTCTATTAGACCCCTAATTTACTAATTTTGTTCGATTAGACCCCCATTGCTGACATGGCATAGCATGTGGCCTATCTTGTGCGACTGAAATATTGTTAAAGTAATATTTTAATTAAATAATAATAACTAATAATAAAATACTAATATATAATACTCAAAAAATCTGTTGATTCGAAATCATAAAATATTAATATTATTTATTTATTTTAATAATCAAATATATTATAATTTCAAAAATAAATTTTATACATTCTTTGAATATACTATATCGGTCAACCCAACGGGTTTTAGATTTCAATCCATTCGGGTTCGGGTTAAAACGAGTTCGGTTCATTTTGGTTTTAAGTTCAAATTTTTGGGATTCAATCCTAAAAAATTTCGGTTGGTTCGGGTCTGCTTAGCAGGTTCAATTAAATTTTGACAGCCCTACTAATCAATCATGTAAGAGGAACCCTAACTCTGTTCGGTAAAAAGGTTAACGCCAATGTAGTGCGACTGAAAGTATTCTAAAATAATACTTTAATTAAGTAATATTATTTGATACTCAAAGATTTTATTTTAATGATAAAATATATTATAAAAACACTATTGTATGAGATGAATCTGTTATTGCGCGTTCAATCGAACGAGTTGGATAAAAAATTATATATAAAATCATTGTAGTTTTTAAATAGTGCAACGTCATCACCACATCACCGCATGTCATCGCCATGCTAGTGCCACGTGGCAGTGATGTGGCGTTGACGTGGCAGTGACGTGGCACTGACATGTCACATGCGCGTGATGAGGGTCTAATCGAACAAAATTAGTAGTTCAGGGGTTTAAAAGAACATTTTTAGTTGAGGGGACTGGTTGAAAAAAAGTTATAAGTTCGAGAAATTGTACATGTATTCTGTCGATTAAAATGTACATGTGCTTAGTGTATTCTTTAATTGCCGTAATGATAAATCATAAATATCATTATATTATATATATATATATCAAAGCTTAGATTATATATACAATGTCAATTTAAATATGACCAACTAAGTTACTGACTCTGTTTATAAATATTTGTTGTTTTAGGATTTGTCTCATTAAGAAGGTATATGATTTTTCTAAAATATCCTTTGTGTAGATTTTTTTGTGTGTATATATTTATGTTATTATTTTTAATCAACGAGGATAATGTCGAAAAAGTTGTAGTGAAGGGTTATACTATTTGTAACACACTAAAAGTGCTAATAAAACACCAAATTCACATATTTTGCTTATAGATCCTTTGACCATAAAGTCATCTCTTCCCCTTCCCTCCCGTGAACTGCAATTAGGGTAAAGAAGAATTCTAATCTAGTTTAATCTAGAATATACCGATGCTTAATTGACACAATTTTGATCTCCCTCGTTCATGAATCAATTATTAGTATCATCTAACGATTTCAAAAACTAGGTCTAGGAATCTGTCAAACCAAACCTACATAGTTATAAGAGATGCTTAATTAGTAGAGCACACTAATTAAAACCAATGCCGATGCTTAATTAAGCAGACTAATTAACGATTTCAAAAACTAGGAGACATGAGTGGTGGACTGGCGGGTTGATGACGGAAGGTAGTATGCGGCGGTGGCCGGTGTTGGTACGTTAAAACCCTACTGGGAAAGGAGAAGGGTGATTTTAGAATAAGGATTAATTTGTAAATAATAAGAATTTGGTGTTTTATTAGCACTTTTAGTGTGTTACGTTTAGTAGTTATGATATGTTAAATGACAAATATAATAAGTAAATAAGAAAATCAAGCTAAAACCACGTATATTTTGAACGGAGGGAGTAGTACTTAGATGATTAGAAAGCACGATAACTTTAAATGGTCCGTTTTTGATAATCACTAAATTAAGATAATGTAAATATTAGGGACACTTATGCCCAATTTCGATAAAAAAGACCTACACGTTAGGATAATTCATGTATCAATGTATTATCAATTGAATGTATTGGACTCCACCCAAAAGCCTATTTTTCAAATTAACAAAGTCATCTCGACCTTGCAACATGTATTAACCTGAACCTATGATTATTTTATACATCTAGTATCAAATTTTCCAACATATAGACATTTAACATTTTTAAATGATAAGTTAATATCTTCTGAATGAAATTATTATTTTAATATTATTTGGTTAAGATCACATAAAACTTACAAGAAATTATTTATGGATTTACTTAACATCTATGCTAACAACATAAGTTAAGAAAAAAGAGAAAGACGATATTAATATATTGATCAGGTATTAACAATTTTGAGCTCAGCCTAGCTAGAATATACGTAATAATATTCCTTTTCCCACGATTTAATATTTAAATCCTCAAGAGTAAACCACATCCCAAATATATACAACAGAATATTATCGTCTAACAGATAGTAATTTGAAAGTTCTGATACGATTCTAGTAAAAATATTTTAACAGTTTGGTGTTAAGGTAACTTGAAAGATCATCACTTTATTATAATCACTATTAGTCCCGCTAAAATTCCATTTTAGGTTAGCGGTGACATACCCATTCGTGAAGTGCAAGTTAACTGTTGACTACAACCTTTTGGCAAGATGCTGACAGCGGATTATCATAAGAACAATAGCATCAATCCAGTCATTTACAATCTAATGTTTCCTCCACTTACAATGAAAAACAACACTTAAAAAAAATGAACTCCTCGAATAAACTTCCTTTTGTCCAAATGCAGAGCCTAAAAATACACAAGAAATACATAGAAACACACAAGGTTGAGACCTTGGTTAGAATTTAGCTCTTTGTTCACGGTAGATATATAAACATAACACAAGCATCCCGACGTTTTAAAGTGCAAAATAGAAGCTAGGTGTGACCTGCCAAGGAGAGTTACATGGAGGTTAAAAATGAAGCAACAAATTAATGACCTTTTTTGTGGTCGAAAATTAATGACCATTTATATTTTATAGGCACTATTGTTTGGATGAAAATTTAGGGACACTTGTGCATATATCTTGTAACTTGCCAAAGAAACAATACATTCCCATTTTTATACAAGTTTTACATGTGTTTTAATGAAAATGTAATCAAAACCCAAAGCACTTTAAAAATTACATCAAAATCAGCATCGTTTCTTTTTTGTAAGTCAAACACTTGAGTTATAATATCTATTTTTTATTATATGATTTTGTAGCCTTGGAGGCTCAACCAAGAAATCCAACTCCAGTTTTTCCTCTACAATTTTTCTTTAATCGTGAGTATTTAATTCAAGTAGGACATATGTCAATCCATTATCGTGATTATGGTAAATGATGAATTCCTCCATTGAGAGGTTAGTAACACAAGAATGCTATGTCTTCGTCAGCCAATTGATAGCATTGTCGTTTTGTTCCAATCATACAAAGAGTGACAATTTTGCAACTTAAAGATTATAGTTTCGTGCAGCATTATGTTTTGTAAGTATGAATACTTATTTACTAATAGAAGTAGCCAAAGAGCCTGGTACTTAATGGCCATTATAGGTTGTTCATTACCTAAGAAATGCAAAAGTAATTAACCGTGATGTTGGAATGATATTTGATGTTTCTTAGACTTGGGCAAAAATAGACCTAAAGTTTGACTTTGTTCGACTCAAACTTTAGATCCATTGACCCATCAATTTTTTGAGTTCAGATTTTACCATTGACAATATTTGGACGGGTTGAATGGGCAGACTCAGATTTTGCTTTTTACGAGTCGTTTGGTGATGTGTCCATAGGATGATAGGAGGGTGGAAGGAAACGAGTTTACCATTTTGAAAGTCATCCCTATATATAGGGAACGATTAGAGAATCGCAAGCTTATTTTTGTATGAAAAATGAGATATCATAAGACCTAATAAAATTTTGTGTTAATACATGACCCTTAAATAGGCTATTCATTTTCATTTCATTCACATTTCCACAGTTTATACCCAAACATACCCTTTTTTTTTGGGTTGAACATACCCTTGGTCTTAGTGCTATTAGCATAAAGATTACTGCGGGTCGCATCATTCATCAATTGAGTATTTGAGTGCTATAGATTCGACCCGAAAGAAATAAAAAAGAACATGTTCACAGCCATATGTAAACGAATCAAGGAAGACCATTGAATTGAAAATCTGGCTCATTCAGATTTGGTTACTGCCTTACAATGGCCCAAAACTCAAGCCCAACTTGGCCCAATTCACAGGCAATGAATTTTAGTAGACTGCCTTGTCTGAGCTAACAACGATGTATATTCAATCTTTCCCTCTACTTAATGAATTCAAAGTCCGAGTAGCAAGGCGCAACCATGATATACGTATTTGACATATTAATCTGCATTCACGAGTTACTGTTGGATAGGGTTTTTCTTTTCCCAAATATCCGATCTTCGAGACGAATCGGATATTCAAGGAAACCATCCACAATTGTGAATTTGTGATATGAATCCGGAATTGCCCATATAAACCCAAGAATCCGAGAACGGATAACCACATAGTCCCACATCAATTGATGCAATGGGTTTCTCATCTAAGCTTTAGAAATTGGAAATGAGTTTAAGCAGATACATAACAAGCCAGAATGCATTCCTTAGGAACTGTTCTAAGTCTTAGGCCTTGAAAAAAAAAGTTGCATCTCAAGGAGATTTCATCAGCAAACACTTGATGCAAAACACCAGAGTTAAGATCCGCATCCTTTTCATCCAACCGGTTTCAATAATGTTGAACACATAACATGACCAATAACAATGCAAAAGGCATATACCCTACTGAAAAACCAGCCAATAGCTTCACTTAGTAGTGAGTTTCCACATCATCATCAGCAAACACATCCAACAATGTGAATCAAGAAAGATGAGAGGATGAAAGTCACTCTTAAAAAGCAATGGGTGCATTGGTGCTCAAGGTATATCCTAAAGAAGATCCTCTTCCCACCATCCTAGAAAGCCCTCACTACCTAAGCAAACAAGACCAGTGCTTTCTTTTCACAGCTTATAATCCACCTGATGAAACGTTTGTCGAACGTGCTATATCTTACCTCACAACAATTTGTCCAAGCACCCGGATCAAGAATCGACACATAGAAAGCAGAACATTTCCGGGCATTCAATGGCTCCTGCAAGGAACGTTGAAGAATCTTGGGAACGAGGGTGGAAGCGGCAACTCACAAGGAGTACACCCACTAAGGAAGGATCAACAGGTGAGGCTGTGATGCATTCTCAAATCCCTAACCTCTAGTATTAGTGATTGCTCTAATATAAAGAGGGCAACTCTATCCTTTGGCATTCTATTTTCTCATGTAGAGAGAAGACTTGTAACATCTTACCAGGGATGGCTATAAGCCACAATGCATCCTTGCTAAAAAAAAATATGAATAAAGAGCGTAATAATATTTTATAGTGTTCTACTTGAGCTTTGATCTGTGCATTCTTCTTCAAAGTCTATGCATACGCAATGAAAATTGAATATGGCTAATGAGAGCACTAGACAGAAACTAATACTCAATAGCAGCAAGATTAATTCCTCAAACTCTCTGGCATTTATGCTGACATAAGTTTGCAAAACTGATTCAAAGCAGGAAAAATATCCACTAATCCAGGAGAATAATGTAAGTCTAATACTGCTAATCTGAATAGAAATTCAACAACAGTGCATTGTTTCATAAAAGCATTTTGATCACTGTCTCCAGTGCATATCCGATCTAGTAGAAGAAACCGAGCACTTTACCACCAACATTCTTTCTCCTTGCCTCTTCGTGATCCATGATTCCAGCAGAGGTTGTCAAGACAATGTAACCAAACTGCAAAATTTTCATTTAATGACATAAAGGTAAGGCATTGTAAAAAAAACATGACTAAGGGCTAGAGCAAAGTAAGAACAGTTACAGTAACTGGATCAAAACTTCTACGAACTATGTTCTTAGGCCTCACCTGTCTAGACGGGAGCAACCTAGCAGTCCATGATTCGATTTCCTTGACACCGACATCGAAACGCGGGCTGATGACTCCACACTTGTTGAGTCTTCCATTCAACTCAACAACAATCTTTCCAGATCGGTGGTCATCCACAAACTCGAACTCACCAATGTAACCTTGAATGAAAAAACCAAGCATAAGACACAACACATCGATAGAAAGATAAACAGTACAGACAAAATGTGATATGCAGAGCACATGGAAAGAGCATTTGATACCATGCTGTTGCATCACCAAAAGAAACTTGACGATGACCTTCGACGACGGTCTGATCAAAACTTGGCGCTTTCCCCGCTTTTCAGCATTGTACATGCTCTTAAGAGCATCATTCAGCACACTGACTCTCACCATGTTTCCTCAAACTGTCCAGAAGTAAGAGTAGAAAATGTACACACATCACAATTCAGTAATAGAAAGATCATTTCCCAGACCTAATTTACAAATCAGTAATGACACCAATTATGCACAATCATCAACGACCAGGAGATCAGTAGCCCAGGAGTATATTAAAAAGACAAAGGAAAATCAAAGCATCGCCAAAAGAAAGATCATTTACAGCTGTTGCATTCCAAATATTCGAACTAGACATTTGTATTCTACTTGCAATTTCATGGGTTAACTATTAGACGTTTGGGTGGCCCGATACAAGGCCGGTGGGGTTCCAACCTAAAACCGGCAATAGGAGGAGTAGTCCACCGTCTTATATACTAGGCAATTTTGTAACCCAACACGCCCCCAAGTGCAACTGGACCGTCCCAGTTGACACTTGAAGAAACGGGCCCAGACCGTCCGCTCTGATACCATATTAGACGTGTGGGTGGCCCGATACAAGGCCGGTGGGGTTCCAACCTAAAACCAATTGGCAATAGGAGGAGTAGCCCACCGTCTTATATTAATGGCTACAAAAAGACCTACATTCCAGATCGAATTTGGATGTTTTAGTTTCTTAAGATTTACAAACAAGACGAACAAGAAAGGTCTTACGAGGTAGAGAAGAAATTTCCGGCGCTGAAGAATTCTTTCTCCCGAGTCCTGAATCTCAATCTCTCTGGTTCCTAGGGTTTATAAGTTTGAATGAACTTGGGCCTGGTTTTAAACAGGCCTGGAACATTAGTTGCACAATGGACCGGCTCAAAATTTCAAAAAAAAAATCAATCTTGCGCATAAATTGACATCTCATCCTTCCCTGCACAAATCCGATTTCCCGCCATATTCATGGTCGCCGTCGCCGGAGAATCTTCTTAATGTCAACAGCCACTTTCCGTTCTCCGTTCCACAACTAACACCGACCATGAAGAAACCACCCCTTCTCTATCGGTCTCTGCATTCCCTTGCCCAACGATCAACATCCACTTCCAATCACTCTCTGGCCTCTCGTTTGGTTCCTTCTTGCAAGAGCTTGGACTCTCTCCTTCGCGTGCACGCTCGTTTGGTGGTCTTGGGAATGGCCCACGAAAAATTCACGGCAACCCACCTCCTAAAGGCGTATTCTTTCTTCCAAAAGTGGAGCTCGGCTCGCTTGGTTTTCAATTCAGTGTCTAACCCAGATGTGGTTCTGTATAATTTCATGATTAGAGCTTGTACGAGGTCGAATCAGAGTAGTGTAGCGCTTGGATTGTATCGTGAGATGTTGGGTAGAGGGATAAAGCCTGATAAGTATACGTATACTTTTGTGGTGAAAGCTTGTGCTGGGACTCTGGACTTTGAGGAGGGTGTGAGCGTGCATTGCCTGGTTGTTGAGGAAGGGAGGGAAGGAGATGTGTTTATAGCTACGGGTTTGGTTGATATGTACTCGAAAATGGGGGAGCTTGAGCGTGCAAGAGAGGTGTTTGATAAAATGCCACAGAGGGATGTTGTTACCTGGAATACTATGATTGATGGGTTTTCTCAGAGTGATGATCCTAGGGAAGCAATGCGTTTGTTTCGGGAAATGCAGATAAATGGAAATGAACCTAGTTCTGTTAGCTTGCTGAATTTATTTCCAGCTGTTTGTAAGTTGTTGGATGTTGAGTCATGTAGGTGCATTCATGGGAGGGTGATTAGGAGGGGTTTTCAATTTGAAGTTCTAAATGGGTTGATTGATATGTATTCCAAGTGTGGTCTTCCTGATGTTGCTCGCGTTATATTTGATCGGATGGAGGGACGGGATGACGTTTCGTGGGGAGCAATGATGTCTGGTTATGCCCATCATTCCCTTTTCAAAGAAGTCTTGGATCTGTTTGACGAGATGAAGAGAGGAAAAATGATAATGAATAAGGTATCTGCTGTTAGTTCTTCTTTGGCTGCTTCTGAATTGGGTGATTTGGAGAAAGGGAAGGAGATTCACAACTGTGCTATACAACAGCGTATTGATTCGGATATTATGGTTGCAACTGCTGTCATGACAATGTATGCAAAGTGTGGGGATTTGGACAAGGCTGAGGAAATGTTTGAAGGACTTGCAGGAAGAGATGTAGTAGCTTGGTGTGCATTTATAGCTTCATGCGTACAAAGTGGGTTCCCAATTAGAGCACTGTCTTTGTTCCGTAATATGATGGATGAGAAGTTGAAACCAAATGATGTAACACTTATGAGTATTCTTCCAGCTTGTGCAGAACTATCAAATATGAAATTAGGAAGAAGCATACACTGCTATGCTCTTAAAGCGGGTACTGATACTGAAATTTCAACAGGAAGTGCCCTTGTATCAATGTATGCTAAATGTGGATCTTTTGCACAAGCAGCGGCTGTCTTTCACAGAATGAAACACAGAGACATAATTACATGGAATGCTTTGATAAATGGATATGCTCAGATGGGCCGTCCTTATCAAGTAATGGAGACGTTCCACAACTTAAGAGTAGCTGGTATGAAACCCGATGCTGGCACAATGGTGGGTCTTCTCCCTGCTTGTGCATTATGTCAAGATCTACACCAAGGTGCTTCTGTTCATGGTCTAGTTGTTAAATCCGGGTTTGAAGAAGATATTCATGTCAGGAATTCTCTCATTGATATGTATGCTAAGTGTGGAATGCTTTCAACAGCCGAATCCTTATTCAGTGAAACAGACTTCAACAAGGACGTAGTCTGTTGGAATGCTATGATAGCTGGCTATGCTCTCAATGGATGTCCTGAGAAAGCTATTTCAACTTTTCATCAGATGAAAGCAGGAGAAGTACAACCTAATGCAGTTTCCATCGTTAGTGTTCTTCCAGCCGTCGCAGATGTAACAGCTGTCAAAGAAGGCATGGCCTTTCATGCCTATATATGTCAGAGAGGATTTCAATCCAACCCACTTGTTGGAAATAGTCTTATAGATATGTACTCTAAATGTGGGCGCTTCGATTATTCTGAAAAGTTCTTTGATGAGATGGAAAATAAAAACACAGTCTCTTGGAATGCCATGCTTGCTGGCTATGCAATGCACGGTCATGGAAAAAATGCCGTTGAGCTTTTCTCTAAGATGCAAGACCATGAAGTGATGGTTGATTCAGTGTCTTTTCTGAGTGTTTTGTCTGCTTGCAGGCATGTTGGTTTAGTTGAAGATGGAAGAAAACTGTTCTATCTGATGAGGGATAAATACAGTCTTGAACCGAAGTTGGAGCATTATTCTTGCATGGTCGACTTGTTTGGGCGCAGTGGTCAATTTGATGAAATCATGAAACTCATTGGTGAAATGCCAATGGACCCTGATTCTGCAGTTTGGGGATCAATATTAGGGGCGTGTCGAATGCATTCTAATATAGAGTTAGGTGAGGTGGCATTGCATCACTTGGCAAAACTAGAGCCCGGAAACCCAGCTCATTACGTAAATCTATCCGATATATATGCTCAATCTGGTAGATGGACAGATGCTAGAGACACAAGGTTGAAGCTGATTGATAATGGGTTGAAGAAAGTCCCAGGATGTAGCTGGTTTTAAGAATTGAAAATAGAGCTGCACTACCTATGGCTTTTAAAGAATGAATTGCAGATATGTTAGAAAATTATTGGCTCTCCCTATGGCATCTGAAGGTAGTGCAAATTCAGTTGGCTTTCATAATTTTATTTTATAAGGTTACATATTTGACTTTTAAGCTTACATTTCTTGTCATTCTTGATGATGTATTGTTGTTTCTTGCCAGGTGAAGCATCAAATCAGTTCAATTCTTTGTGAATAAGTATTTCTCTGAAGATATTGGACTGAAAGTTACTGCCGAGATTAAAAATCTCTTCTGATCTCAATACGACTCACAAGCGAATGGGGAAGATGGTTCTTGTTTATGATGTGACTGAAACTAGTCTTTCTGTTCAAGACCATGGTCAGTTTGATGCTAAGCTGAAGCAAACTTTGTTTGCTATACTTTTTGGATCCGGTTGGGGAAAGCTGTGATTCACCCCCCCCCCCCCCTTCATCCTCCTCCTAGGCAAGTGCTATTCATGGGGATGATTATAGACTGATTTTGTAAAAGCTGCAATTGGACAGGCAAATGCACCAAAAGTAGAAAGCTGCATATACAGCTATAGAAAAGTGGCTGCCTGCCGTGAGTGAATTGACCCGGGTCCTCGAGTACATGAGACAATATGGTGTTCACTGGACTGATGATAATTCTATGGAAGGCAAAAATTATGTAGTATCAACCATTGAAGGAAATTTCAAAGGTGGAGTTTATCCACCTCTTCATGCTGAAAGAGGATCAGAGAAGTATACGCGGCAATCTCTTTTCTAGCAATGAAAACATGGCGCCTTCCTTCACCCGTCTTGGTACTATACATCATGGTGTAAGCTTCTCTAGAACCCCATAGTAGCACTACCATCTAATCTATAGATCAAATGTTCAAACTTCAATCTGTGTGATTGCAGAGTTGAGAAGTTGGTGATAGTCTCTTTTTTATTACAACAGCAGAATCTGCAGGAGTATATGGAACAAAGGCTAGACTTTTCAAATGGATGCTGAGGTATTAGCCATTGGTTAGGCTTAGAACTGTGTAGAAATTGGAGAGAGAAAGGAAGGAATATTTTCATAAATTGTTGAATATTAATTTTCCTTTTTAATAAGCACTTTTAGCTGCCTATCTCAATTTTGACTACACTGGGATTGCGAGTTGGATGTTGGGAAGCAAAATTGCCTCCTCAGTAAGGTGCACACTTCACACTTGGATATAAGTTTCTCGTAATTCAGTCTGTAAGATTAGGAGCAACGAAATCAAAGGTCATTTCTGTGGTGTATGCAATTTGTGCCAAATTTTGGTGTAGAATTTTTTCAGTTAACAACTTGACACTAAATGCAGCAAATTTGTTGAAGGATTGAAGAGTCGTTTGTGGAAAAGACACAGGAACTGGGGTGGAAATGGTTATGCAATATGCAAGTGCTAATGATAGCAATTTAAACGTCACATAAGTATCTAACAAGTGGTTTAGATCGAATCAGAATTCCATAACAATTGCACAGAAAGCTTTGAAATTGGCTCGGATGAATTTTGATCAGATAATAGAATGATAAGATGGTTCAACATTCACCATTACTGACAAACACAAAAATTCCACAATGGCAAAAATTCAAATCAATTATATTGCAAGTCAAAAAAGCACATACCTGTACTGTCAAGAAACAAACACTACCAAATCTGCAATCATATTTGAACAAAAAATAGCAACCTATAGGAGAGGAGATCAACCTGTTTTCTGTATACCACTATTTCATCAGGTATTGGCATCTACAAATACTATATCAAAACTGTGTGCTTACCCTATACAGCGTGCTCCTATTCATCCACGTTAACTGTACTCACTCCCCAATGATGTCAGAAGAAGTTTGTTTCTGGTCATTTACCTTCCAAGTCGTTGAATGTCAGCTCCCCTTTTCTTTAGTCGCTTCAAGTCCTTTCTCTTCCAACAATATTAATGGAAGTTCAATTCCCTTTACCTTAGCTGCTTCCACAACTCTTCTCTTACTATCATCACTAACACACTGTACAAGGAACGATTTCCACAAGTTTATGGAGAATGGATACACTGATAAAGCCCTTTGATGAAAACTTTCTGAAACTGTTGCTTCAATGCCGGTTAGCCGAGTCAACAATCCAGCAGCCTCCACCCATACATACTCGGGTGGCACCGGAACTGACTGATAAATCGTATTGACCAGCAATGAGCTACCCCAAAACAAGGTGCTGGCGGAAGAGTCCTTGGTTAGCAGCAGTTTACAGGTGGACATTGCGAGTGGATAATTGTTCGGTGACAAGTCCAAAATTGCCTCAACGAAGTCCACCAATTCCTTCATTTTGTTGAAATTCTGGGTGAGGAGAGATGAACCAAACCAAGTTTCAAGAACAAGGTTTACTGTAGAGAAATCAGGTGAGATTGGACTGATTATGTCATGAACAAGCTGCCTCAGTCTAGGTTTTGAAATTTGCTGAATAAATTTCTGAGTCAATGGTTCAGGCATTGGAGAGTTGTTTGTGTGGAATATGTAGTTTTTCAAGATGTCCAGTAATCCAGCCAAGGAAACATCCTTTCCCATTTGAGACCCGTAGTTCATGATAAACATAGCATGTTCCTTGATACAATGCCTGAAATCCTGATGAGCAGTTTTCATAGCTTTATCAACTGCCAAATAAGCTTTTTCTATATCATTTTGCAGTAGCTCATACAAAGAAAGATTAAGCAAGCCAAAAATGGCGTCCATGGTCCCAAGCATGGACTCTGAAGCATCATCATAACTGAACAATTCTACATGGCCCACCCCATTGTTTTGGGAAGATTGGGCCTTCGACCATTGAAGCATAATCTCTTTTCCGACATGATATCCTCCATTCTGGAGGGCATACTCAGCGTATTGGTTCCATATACACTGAATTCCAGGTACTTCCTTTGGCCAATTGCTAAGAGCTTCTTCAAATCCTACAAAGCTATTGCCTTCACATTTCTGACTTTGAACCCTTGCTGCCAGCAGAGCAACTTCTAAGCAAGATGAATATTGATTACTGTATTTCTCCAAGATATCCTTGCAACTCTCAAAATTGTCTATAGCTGCCACAAGCTTAACATGATTCAAAGCAAACAGCTGGGCAGCTCTCAAAGCTGTACTGTTTTCAGGGCACACACCATCTACATGAGATTGCATAGAATCTGCAGCCGTTTCCATCAGTTTATGAACAAGCTGCTTTTCCTCTGTTGTTTTATGTACAAAAGGCCAATCTACCAAGGTGACGTCTTTCTCAAATTCAAACATCCCAACTACGATATCAGGCAGTTTCTTATATATCAATAAATATGCACAAGAAACCCAGAAGACACACTTATCAGAAACCTCTAGGCATTGAAGGATATCAAAAAGCAAAAGAGAATCAGGATCCTTAACATCATCAGCCAACCTATGAATCCTCTCAATGACAGTCTCAACATTCCCAGACACGCAAAAACAATGCAGCATCTGCAGAAACAAATCCAAGATGCAAGCACTGGCATGCATAGTATCTCCATTAACATCGTGAGCAGACCGACACAAAGACGAAAGTGCTCTGTCATACGTAGAAATCTGACCCTGGAGCTGTCTGCAACTTTTGATGTACATTAGCCAGAGTTCATACGATCCTTTGCTGTTCTTCACCTGGAGAAGAAAGGGGCAGGTTTTGTGGCAAAATTTCCCAAAAAAAAATGAACAAAAGAACAAATCAAACTCAATTTGTCAGTAGGATAGCAGAATGGTGATTATCTAAGCAAGTCATCAGAAGCATAAAAACCAGTTCAGTGCAGTAGTGTAGTGGGTTAGCCAGAATGTGTATACACTATTGTATATTTTAGTACACAGCTGAATCCTAAATGCATCTATATGCATAAATTGAAGAAACATCTGTTGAGTGAAAAGATTCTGGTTTCCAAGAGTGGCTCTAGAATGTCTATCAAAACTGTCAGCAGTTAAAAGATGGACTAGCCAACTACTCTCCTCCTCCGAAAAAAAGTCAACACCACATAGAATGCTACAGGTTAGATCATAATGAAATATAGACCAAATATGTAGAGCGTCAACCTAGAATTTCAAGTTCAGAAAACCTGAAAAACAATCAAGTTTGAAATGAGGAACCAAATTGTTTTTTCTGTATCTGATAAATAAGTCAAGCCAAAAGGGAGTGCCTTCTATCAAGCATTTAACAAAAGCACAGTAATAAGACCCGAATCATTATAGATAGGATAAATAAAACAATGAAGTGCGAGAATACAGTTCCTTAATCCACATAGGCGAACATTACATATCATGCATAACTGCAATAACGTGCATGCAAGAAGGAAGGATGAATAAAAGCAAATTCTAATTGGAAGCATAAGGACCAGAAAGGAAACATACCGCACAAGTGAACAATTCATCATCCCCAGCTGAATCCCTATCACTGTAGTAAATAAGCAGATAAACTACCCACAGATGTAAAGATGCAGGATCAGCCTCAAGACCTCGTGATAGCAAAGCAAGAGACTGCAGAAAGTAAGGGGCAACAATATAAACATTTTTTTACAGGAACACCACTTCATATATGGTGAACACACTTTTACATGTGACAACCAATATAAATCCAAAACTATTTTCTACCTTCCTTGTGCCTACAGCCTTGTCAACCTCCTGATTAAGTATCAGAAGAGCATTTTCAAGTACTTGATTATCTTCAGGCAAATCAGTCCAAGGAAGATTCTGTCAAATAATGAAAGCAAACATCAGAGTGAAAACAAATATTCTAAATCCCTGCAGTCAAGCAAAAAGAAAAGACATAGGAGAAGAAGGAAACAACAAACTCATCGAAGCCTAAATTAGAAACTATTCGATTATCATTTTCATTTTAGAACCTGCTTATTATTTCATCAGGTGCATACAAATATAGTAATAAATTAAATTTGTATGGTAGATGGTCTGAGAAGTCATCAATTTTCATAAAATGTTAAAATCACAGAAAAAGCAACCCCAAAATAATCTATTCACAGCCAAAGCAAAAAAATGATATAACTATGTAAATAAATGATCTGAGAAGTCATTTTTCACAAAATGTAAAGGCAAACCATTTTGTCATTTCTGCTTTGAAAGTAGAGTGACTGCCTATTTGGATTTCCATGAATCTCAGTACAGGCATGCCTTTGAAGAAAACTGGGAACAACCAAACTCAAGCTGAAGATCCTTCGCCCAGAGAGGGCAGATTGCCGATCAAGAATATAGCTATGTGTGCGTGAATCAGCTTTAAGACTATCCACACAGACAAAGTAAGCTGGTGGAGCCACTACATGAGAAGGTTCTCCACCCTTTTGGTTTGAACAGTTTAAAGATGGTCTGGTCGCAGAATCTGCAGAAAGCAGCCTTTCAGAGACACTACTATAAGTCTATAAGTGTGCATGTGTGTAGAGAACAATCGAGGAAAAAAAAAGATGCATACCAACAGTGCCAGGGCTCATGTGTTGCAAATTACTCGTGGTGTGATCCCTCACATGCTGCCACGGGCACTCCTCATTGTTGCATCTACCTCGAAGCTCGTGCATGCAGAAAGGCCACGATGGATCAATCAAAGAATTGCTGGAATATGAGTCAATCACTCCCACCAAACCATCTGTACCAAACTCCTCAACGCAGTCAACTCTTCTGTTATCAAAAGGATAGCAAATGCCATGGTTGAAACTGGCTGAATATTCACCCTTTACTTGGTAAAAGGCACTTCTGAAGATACCAGACATGGATAAGCATTGGTTGACATCTGTTGGCCAAGGCCTACTGTACTTGGAATTAGCAATTCCAAAATTTCTATCTGCAGAATAATCCAAGGAATGCTCTTTGACTTCTTGAACTGTACATAAACTTCGTTCAGCTGCCTCAAAGCCTAAAGTTACATAATATACAGAAAGCATATATTGTATAAATATTTAGCTATAATGTGCTACTCACTGTACAAATAAGTAAACACTTAAATGTAGCAACTTTGGTACCAAACATGGGAGCATTGCTACCAGATCTGCTAATATTATTTGCAGACACGCATACAATCAGCTTCTGTATCAATATATAACGAATAAAAATAATAAAAGTGATATACTCAGCACAGAAAAAAGCATGATGTTGAGAAGGGCCACCCAAACCTAATAAGAGATTCTTCATTAGCCTCTCCAATCTATCCCAACCTCCTCAAGACAATAATCAATAACATTTTGACAAAAAAAGACAAAAAAATAAGATTATCATAGAAACTTTACCTCCTAAACCAACACTCTGCTTCTCTGTTAAATCAGAATGCAATCTACTATCCATTGTCACCTGAGCTGTTGCCCTCCCTTCATCATCTTTAGTGCGTCCTTCGGCTGACACTTCTTGCTGACCTCCTAAATCCACACTCTGCTTCTCTGTTATATCAGAATGCAAGCCACTATCCATTGTCACCTGAGCTTTTGCACTCCCTTCATCATCTTTACTGTGTCCTTCAGCTGACACTTCTTGCTGATCTCCAGAGGCACTTACATGTTCACAAACCTGTTCTTTTTCAGGCTCGGGAGAAGGAATGTTATATAAAGTCATTTGAGTGTCATTCCTGGTATCAGCATCAGGAAGTTCTTCATCCCCATCATCTCTCTTTCCACCAACCCCATTCCTTCTTGAGGAAGTAATTGTTTCAAGCCGAGAAAACAATTTTGACCTTAAGTACGCTTCAAGGCGGACAGATTCCTGAGAGCTATCAACAGCCTGAGTATTTGAGTCACCAATATTGCCCTTTTCTCGTTGAGTAGCATACATTTCTTCACATTCATCTGATGAAACGTTTAGATCATTTACTGGTGATATGCCTCCATTAAGGGTTTCTTTATTCTTGTGAGGAAGCAGTTCAGAAGTACTAGCATCAGGTTCACTACATGCCTCTGATCCCAAATTATTTCCATCAGCATTAGGAGAAAATCTCTGCTGCACATCACCGTCTGCACTTTGAACATTTGATTCATACCCCACTTGATTACCAGCATCAAGTTCAGCATGAATATGATCACTAGCTGAAGGAATTAAATCAAGATTAACTTCAGAAATGTTATTTGAGAAGTTCCAAGGATCGCCATAATGGTCCTGCTGTTGTGAAGGCAATATTAAACTGGGGTTGTCTGTCAGAAGAGAGCAAAGGCGAGCTGAAAACAACTCCCTTTTGCGATAAAGATAAGTGCATTGAGCATTAGCCTCAGCCAAGGCCCTTTGGGCCTTAAGATACGATTTCAAAGCATTCCTTTCTTCTATTTCACATCTATGCCTATGCTCTTGAGCTTCTTCTAACTGCTTGTCATGAAACTCCTCGATTGCAAATAATGATTGTATGTCTGTATTTAATCCTTGATTGCTCTCTCTATGACCGTGATTTGAGGTGCTTGTGTCATTTGGAGATGCCTATGATAATGAAAAGTAACCTAATCATAATCTACAGCAGAAACTTGCCACTAAGTCACACAACAAAGCTGCAAACAATCTTGGCCAACTGAAACTAGAAGTCTAGAAGTGTCAAACCTGCTACTGGTACACCATACCTGGATAGCACGCCCCTGCAAGTTACTGTCATTGACTATGTTAGCTTTCCCCTGAACATTCTGCTGATCTTTGCATTTATTTGTGTCATCCAATGGTGTTGCTTGCTTCCCAGAAATTGATGGACCCATCTCATTCACCATTCCAGTTTGCTTTGCCCTCTCAACACTCTGAACATTAAATTAATTCAGTGAATATAATGAGATTGCCATTTAGGTTGATTCAGGCCTCCTAAAACCATAAATCACAATACTAGTAATTAAAAATAAAATAGCAGCCTACTTTGCTTCCAAAGATCATCTTTCTTTGCATACTTTGCTTAGTTTTCGTATTTCCCCTCCCATACAACCTTTCTCTGGGTCATAGGCAGTCACTTGATGAAAAATGAAAACATAATAATTTACATACAAGTTGACTTCCTAAGATCATCTACTATACCAAATAGACACATTCACAAACAAGCATATATAAAACAGGAGCAATCAATTGACTAGGCAGCATTAACTGTATCAAATAAAGATCAGAATGTAAAGGAAGCCATTGTTCTAAAAAAACAGCTTGTGCAACCTCGTAAGTACTGAACGGCCTGGGGCCGTCCCACCCAACACCCCACCTGGGTGAGCCTAGGTGCCCGCCCAGTAGCCTAGACAGGCCCACACTATCCAGGGGCCACCATCTAGTGTTTTCTAGAACAATGAATGAAGCATCAAGGGACAGGAAAGAAAAACAGAGTTCTTGGGCAGTAAATCTTCCTGATGTTGTAATTAAAAAATATTACACTTGAACAGAACATCATCGGTATCAGGTAAGATACTTCATGAGGAAAAATCAAAAACTATAATAGATTCTAAGTGTAGATCATATGCCACTCAATGCAGCTATTGCTTACTGCAGTCTTTAGATGATTTGGCAAAGATATATCTGCTACTGATGGTTTTGGATTTGAGACAAGCAAGGTTGATCTTGATTTTGACATCCAGTCTGACAGACTACAGCTGAAAGACAAGCCTGGACCTGCAAAGCCACATCTATATGTTCTAAGAAACTAACTCAAATAAGAGATAAAAACACTAGTCTGGTACTGACCATCTTGTGCTGTGGTATTTTGATTTGCCGATAATGGTGAGAGCTGTTGATCAGGCATTTGCATTCTAGTAGAGCCTTGCAACGATTTCCGATGTGCACTCTGTTCATCATGATGCCCACTATCAACAAGACTAGCAACCTGAAAGTTGTTGCACTCCACATCTAGCTCTTTTGATGGAAGCAAATGCTTTTCTGAAACTTCATTAAAAAATTTACTTGGTTGATCAGAGCCATCTTGACTTAGTTTTTTACGCTTTGCATCTGGCTCTTTTACATCAAGATGCACATTGGAAGATAGATCTCTAGATCTTCTTAGTGCAGGATTGCTCTGGTTTATATTATTAAAACCCCTGCAAGGCTCTGATAAATTTCCCTTACTCTGTTGTGTTGTTTTGAGCTTTAGTTCATTCTCACGCAAGGCGATCTGCTGGCGCAAGTCCTGCAGCTTGTTATCACTTAGATCCACACTCTTGCTACGTCCACTGCCACGAATAGTGAAATTTCTGCTTACAATATTTGAATTTGTTGAGCGGGGCCTAGGCTCAACAGAGGGCCAAATATTTCTGGGTTTGGGGATATTGGAACGAGGCATTGATTGAGCAAGCGCCTGATTCATAATCAACTTCTTTGGCAGCATTTTCCCTTCATTCGTAGTAGTCTTTCTTATGGCATCCATTACAGGAGGCAAAGGGGATGGCTGTTTGCTCTTGTTTACTACATCCAGGGTGTGAGAGCAGCTATCTATCTCACATTCTTTTCTTTGTTCCTGCTGTTCGTTGTCACTGCCACTGTCATCATCAGAAAAGCTTATCACAAGATTACTATTTCCCTCAATTGGCTTGTGCCACTGAGGATTGCTCGATTTAAATGACCCTTTCTGTTTAGTGAAGCCCTTCAGAGTGCCGATTTGTGATGAAGTTCGAGATTGAATATCAGAGGGTCTGGATTGATTGGCAAAAATAGATTTCCCTACAGAATAAATATTTCTCAATCAGATAACTTCTATATTGAAAAGTGTCAGTGTTCGAGTGCTTCATGAGCCGCAAACTTACAATGCCAGAATGTTCAGGTCTGAAATAAGATGCACACAAATACATGACCTTTCAACTCTAGCGCAAATCAGTAATTATAGGGAAACACCAAAGCAAAACAGTAAAGGTACATTCAATACACATACAGCAAAATCACTAAACACATATGGCCAGGTTTGCGATCTCATTTGTGGGAAAGTCCAATAG
Organism: Polygonum maritimum; assembly: GCA_963924305.1. NCBI lineage: Eukaryota > Viridiplantae > Streptophyta > Magnoliopsida > Caryophyllales > Polygonaceae > Polygonum > Polygonum maritimum. Next base: position 30,865,900 of record OZ002736.1, read on the forward strand.
AATGGAACAATTCCATGCGACACAGAATTTACTAAAATCTAGTACTGAAAACTGCTGTACTATACCGCTGTTGAGATATTAGAGAGCAGTAAGCCTCAAAAATTGGTAGAAAACCAAGCGCGATTCTCCATACCATACAAAACGCTACCACATCCTTCCAAATCTTCAATACTGTGTCTCAAAGATATAATTAAAGTGCTTAACAAAATTTATGGCAAAATAGAACCAAGCCTTCTCCAGAATAGAAAAACATATAAAAAGTTTGCAGAAGTTTGCATTACCAAACAATCAAGAACCCTAATTAAGGAATCGTATACATCATAATAAAAACAATCAGCAACAAATTTTACCTAAGTAAATCTCAATGTAAATAGGTAACCATGGGATGAGCATATTAAGTATCCACCAGTCTACCTGGAAATACGACTATCCAAACACAATATTATTAACTCTTCAACCTGAGTAATTGAACACCAGATATGTTGCCTATCTAAAGCTCATTGATCACTTAGCAGCATTCATCTTACACAGGCACAATCACCATGACATGAGAGATAAGATATAACACTCAGTGGAAAGTAAGCAAATGCATAGAATCGCCTAAATACTAACATAAGACTGGACAAAGGAACCAAGTCTAGAGGAAAGGACATGTAGTTAATAATTCATTTTTCTTTCTCAGTGTTTTCCTAACAGCTATTGAGCCTTATCAATGCACACTTGGCTAATATCATACAAAACTGGGACTGTCAAGATACATAAATAGACAGGTAACAAAAGATGGTATCCCAAATCATAGTCTAAACCATCTTCCAACATCATGACATGATAACCCATTTGTAAAAACAACAATAATGTTCTAATACCAACAGGAAATGATGCCTGCTAAGTTCAGAAGAGCAAGAGAATGAAATGCTATGAACAAGTGACAGACCAACCTGATTTTACACCTTGCAAAGAGCTCTTCCCACCAAAATTAGAATAAGATTTGGATGGAAAAGCTGGGTCTGAAACACTCACTGAAGGAGCACCAGAGCACGCTGGAGGTGCCTGGAAAACAGAATAATTCACAATTAAGGCCTACATCAAGTGGATAACTTGTTTGCACTGTTATGAACAATTTTTCATCCTCAAATTGTTCCTTTATTCAGATTGTTATGCTCCTTGCAATGGCTAAACAAGATCCCTTATCAAGAAAGAATTAAAGCCTAACATTCATAGAGACAAAACGGCAACACTGCAAACACATATACCACAAAAAATCCACAACAAACACATCCTCTCTTCCTTGCCCCAATCCCAATATGAGGAGATGAACATGAATGCACGGAATTATGAAACATGAGTTGAAGAAACAAACGCACAAACAGATACACATAACAAGCAACAGAAAAAAAGCTAGGTTTAGAGGGGCGAGACATTGTACATACATCGTCGTCAGAAGAAGTGACTTCCCCTTCTTCTCTAGTCTTCGAGGGCTTTCCATTAGAAGGAGGACGCAAAGCGAGTGATTTCGGCATCAGAGCGCCGCTCTCCTCCATCGATTACAATCTGCTACGAAATAGCAGCAATTTTTTCCGGCGAATTGCCGAAAGATTGAACGAAATCGAGATTCGCAATCGAACTGGAAGTGAGGGGAGCAGAAAGTGGTGAAAGCGAGCCGAACTCGTGAAATTCGAGCAACACGGGCGTGGACGGAGACGGGTGGAAGGGGCGGCGGAGGCGAACGAGGGCGAGAGGAGATCTTTGTGGCCTATCTTAACAGAGAAGGCGGTCTTTATAGAGGCCGCGCTATATTGGACAAGTCGGTCACTAGTCAAATTGTCAACGCCGGAGCCACACTCGGACATTATTATAAACGGAAAATCGTTGTTTTTTTTTATATTTTAGAAGAGAACTACTAGCAATTTGTATTGCCTATATATCACAAGTTGAGATGAAAAAACTACATCACATAATTTTGTGAACATAAGTGAAGATCAGATACTAATTTCTCTCAATTTAAGATTTTCTCGGTAAGTTTAATTTTTTCCGTTATTTGTCATTTAGTTCTTTACGCGAGCAAGTTAACTAATATAATTAATCATAATTATTAATGAGGAAAAGTTATACTTAGATTTCTATATATATATATGTATATACAGGTTTTGGTTCAAGTGAGGACTACTCTTATGGTAAGGACTACTCTTTATGGTAAGGAGTGATCTCATTCATTAGATTTACCTCCTTATTATATAATGAACGGTCCAGATTTTTTTTATAAAAAATATTTTTTCAGGATAGAGTTTTGTTTTGTTTTTTTTTACGAAAACGATATTTTTTTTAACTATTAGTTCAATTTTTTGTTCTATGAGTTCAACTTTTATATCTTTTGAGTTCATTTTTTGTATAATTTGATTTTTCACAAAAATAAATTTGTTTTAGTTTAATAATTTATGAATTCAAAATTATTTTTTCTGTAATACATAAATAAAAACTAAAAAAATAAAAATAAAAATACCTTTCTTCACAAATACAATGATTATAACCCTGAAATGTGGTAGTTCAATTTTTACAACAAAAGTGTTCAATTTATTATGTTAAAAGTTCAATTACGTGTACTAGGAGTTCAATTTTGTAATTTGTGGTTTTGTACGTGTTCAATTTTTTGTACAATAAGTTCAACTTTTTCTTAGTGTTAGTTCAATTTTTATTAAAGTAAGTTCAATTTTTGTATTATTTGAAAATTAATTAAAAAATTAAATTTTTTTTTTTGATTTTTTGAAAAATACAAAAATTAAAATAATATGGATCATTCATTATAAGCTAAGGAGGTAAATCCAATGGATGAGGTTACTCCTTACCGTAAGGGGTTGTCCTTACCATAAGAGAGTCCTCACCGGAACCTAACTCTGTATATACATATATGTATATAAAGGTAGAGTTTATCTTTTGTTTGTCGTTTTAGCTTCTTACAGGTGTTATGTAATTAATGTCAAGTCAAATGATATGTTGCGTCTGATTTATTTTTTGTCGTTTTACCATAGTGTATTCTATCTTTGTCGATATAATGCAGAATCTATATATCTATAAAAGTTAGGTGGTGTCCTCATTAATTGCTCTTATTAAGTGTTGGTTGCAATCTTCCCTATATAACAAACACTATGCAATTATAATCAAAACAACAACAATAGCATAGTGGTAAACCCTTTCTCTAATTACCCAACATTGTTTGTGTTTTTTGCATGTTTTCTTAATGTGTATTTTTTTAACGTAAATCACAAAATATATTTATACCCTAAATCATAAAATATGTATGTGTTTTGTGTGTATTTGTTGTATTATTTGTATAAATAGTTCAAGTATATAAATTAATCAATTATTAACTTTTTTACCGTAAATCACAAAATATGTTTATACCCTAAATCATAAAATATGTGTATTTTTTTTAAACGTGTGTATGTGGGTATTGTTGTATTATGTGTGTATATATATATAAATATTTTATTAACGTGTATTTTTTTAACGTATCACAAAATATGTGAATACCATAAATCATCTATATATATATAAAAGTTAGGTGGTGTCCAGTGTTGGTTGCAATCTTCCCTATATAACAAACACTATGCAATTATAATCAAAACAACCACAATAGCATAGTGGTAAACTCTTTCTCTAATTACCCAACATTGTTTGTGTTTTTTGCATGTTTTCTTAATGTGTATTTTTTTAACGTAAATCACAAAATATATATATAGCCTAAATCATAAAATATGTATATTTTTTTAAATGTGTTTTGTGTGTATTTGTTGTATTATTTGTATAAATGGTTCAAGTATATAAATAAATCAATTATTAAATTTTTTACCGTAAATCATAAAATATGTTTATACCCTAAATCATAAAATATGTGTATTTTTTTTAAACGTGTGTATGTGGGTATTGTTGTATTATGTGTGTATATATATATATGAATATTTTTTTAACGTGTATTTTTTTAACGTATCACAAAATATGTGAATACCATAAATCATAAAATATGTGTATTTGTTTTTACAAAAAACACAAAATATATTTATACCCTAAATCATAATATATGAGTATTTTTTTCTCTAAACTTCTATAGTTTTCATGTAAATAAAAATACTTTGAATAGCCAACAATATTATTTTAATCATCCATATGCTTTCTATAGTTTTCTATATCTTTCATACGTACGTAATTGTATTTAGATACAAATAATAAGTGCTTAACTTGCAAGTGAATTATATTTTCAATTGATTTATTTTTTATGAAATATTTATTTATTTTATACTTAATATAGTCTATTATATTTTATATTATCATACCTTGACCCATTCTTCACATTCATACAATTTTATGCAATTTTTCAATAAAGTTAATTAATAGAGCTTCAAAATAATTTTTAAACCCGTGCGTAGCACGGGTCATGAAATCTAGTTATACATGAAAGATTCCCCTTTCTTTACATGATTACCGTTATTTGTTGTTTAGTTCTTTACACAAGCAAGTTAATCAATATAATTAATCATAATTATTAATGAGCTAAAGTTATACTTAGATTTTTGAATATATGGGTACATTAAGGGTAAACTTTATCTTTTGTTCGTCGTTTTAGCTTCTTACAGGTGTTACGTAATTAATGTCGAGTCAAATGATATGTTGAGTCAGATTTATTTTGTCGTTTTTACCATTGTGTATTATATCTTTGTCGATATAATGCAGGATTATACATGAAATTTTTTCTTTTCTTTAAATATACATGTTTATTGTTATTTGTCGTCTGGTTCGTTACACGAGCAAGTTAATTAATTTGGTCAATCATGTAATTTTGATGAAAGAAAGTTTTTCATATACTAAAATGTGTGGTTACATCATATATGCTCATTAAGTTCAGATTTTATCTTTTGTTTGTTGTTTAGGTTATTACACATGTATGATCAATGTAATAAACTTTCTAACATCTTCATCAAAGGAAAACAAATATTGGATAATAATGAGTTGATTTTGTTTTGTTTTTTCACCTATGTGCTCTATTTATCTAACATCTATGACATAAATAAGAAATTAAAGTACTGAACAGAAGTAAGAGTTTGTTCATTTTAGATATTTTAGCAAAGATCACGAACCACATAAACTAGTTTATATCGATTGATTCGACATAAAAGATATTAAAACTTGGTCTTTCATCCCGATATAAAACATGTACAAGGATCAAACTTAAGATCTCCTAATATTTCCCCATAACTCGTACCAATAACCCGTCTTATTTGGGACTTAAGTGGTCAAGAGTTTAATCAAAGTGATTCCTATGTTTCACGAGAAAATATGTATTCATAATGAAATTGTACACATAAACATAAGAGTTGAAAGAAATAATAACAAAGCATTAACAAATGTTACAAATCAACATGTAGTAGACCTTCGTTTTATTTCCGTGATATTCAACGCCTACTTTTGGGCTTTTATACCCCCACTAGATTCAATCAAACAAGAACTAAGAGAATTCACTAAAGAAAGAAGAAAATTTCATAGAGTGAATGAGACATGTAATATTAGTAATAGAGCCCATAAGACACTGTAAAAAAAAATCAAAATCCAATAATTATAAAAAAATGTTTTGAAAAACAATGAGATGGATGAAAAACTCGACTAGATTATTCTAAATTGATTAAATAAAGCAAAAAGAAGAAGAACCAACAGAGCATCTACAATGGGGTTCTCAAAGAGTCCCTCGTCAAACATAAAAGTGAAAAAAATATTAAAAAATTGAATTGATGTGAGTCTATGTGAGAGGAGTCCCTCATATAAGGGGCCAAGAGGGATGATCCATTGGTCCCTCATCAAAATAGATAAAATGTAATAATATTTATTAATTAGAGACTCAAATGGGTCTCACCCATTAGAGACGGCCTATGATATGGAACCCCTCAAACAATACATGCACAATTCTATTTTCGACCACCGATATGAGAAATAAAAATAATTAAGAGAAAGGTCATGAAATCAAAAATTTCTTTGTAAAATCTTCAATCCGAAGTTAGGTTTTTTGGTGATTACTTGTAGATTATACTTTGAAAAAATCTGTTCAAGAAAAATTATCAAGGATTTTTGTGTGAAAATTTTGATAAAACAATGTACGCATAAACTAATACAAACATTAAAATTGAGATGATTGTGAGAAATATAGTAGAAACTGAATTCAAGAAGAAAACTAACCTGAGGATTGAGGAGACTTCTTATGTTTACATAAAACTCTACAAATTTGTCACCAAAGAATAAGAAGGGTGAGGGATTTAGAGTTGCACTTATGCTAGATTGTGAAGTTGGAATTTAAAATTATTGAAATGTTAGAGATGAGATGAGTGAAAAATGTGACATTTGCACATAAATTTGCACCTCGTCATCAAGCTTGAATAAAATAATGATTTTGTTTTTTTTTATATTATATTTTCTAAAAATAATTCATATATCTAATTCATCTCTTATCCAATTTTCTTATATCTAACTACTTGATAACTTACCCAATTTTTGATTTCTTAAGATTTTTTCCTAACATGATATTTTTAACATTACATCCTTCAATAAATAAATAAAAAGTTCAACTTTTTTTTTGATATCTTAGCAACTTTCCTTATTAATTAGTATAAATTTTTGTTATTATTAAATCTTAAAGAATAGTGAAAAAACTGTAACATATGTTATTAGTATATTAAATAATAATATAAATATGTAAAATTGAATAGAATTATTTTAAAATTAACATTGCATTATTAAAAGTACATATATAATTCAATAGGTTCGGACTCAGGACTATCAGGTTTGGATTATAAATTTTCAAGTTAAAAGTTTCGTGTCAAAATTCTATTTTGAATCGATTAATTCGGGTTTATATTGATATTACCCATACATGTTACGAGATATGTGTAACAAATACACACTGAGACACCTTTAGCATGAAGGTGTCATGCTCATTGCACTAAAATGGTCACACTAGTTGATATTGAGTTATTGACTTAATACAATCATCCTTTAAAATCATGGGAGACTTTTGATCTCTCTGATCACAAAGTGATTTTGACCGGTTTAGAACTTTTTTTTTTATAATAATTAAGCAAAAATTATGAAAAAAACCTAACAATTCTTGTAAGTAATAAGTAAAATTAATGCACAAAAGTCCTATCACCATAACTATATACTAAAGCGGAGGTTAGATTTAATATTTAGCCCGACACGTGACACTTCCTCATTGGACCGCGTCACCCATCTTTAATAAAACAATTCAATTAATTTGATTGGTTGAAATTTCATTGTAGACCCCACATTAAATTTCTTCTTATCTAGCCAATTTTTTTTTAAAAAAAATCTTTCTAATATATTGCTTAAAATAAAACAATAATAATCACAACTAATTGATCAATTCTTATCCAATATACCGATAGTATAGACTAATCTTATCCAAAAAAATCTATCTAACCTACCAAATTTGTCTAATATACCGTATGGGTTATATAAACATACCAAGAATTCCATGCAAATTATGATTTCAAATTGTTGCGTAGGCACCGAAACATATTGATCAATTCTTGATTTCGGTATAATAAAAATCTATTCATAGCAATCCAAATCTATGCATATAAATGATTATGTACAATAACACTATATAAAAAAAATCATTATGAGTTTCGGTATAAATGATTAATTTAATCTAAGTTTTGAGTATATTGATCAAATTTTCCACATTAGATTTCTTCTTTATCTTTTATTTTATTAAAATTTTTTTTATCCAAATCTATGCATATAATAATACTAGGGTAATTGCGGAATTTATTAAATATTTATATTATTTTATATGATTATTTTATGAATTTTAATATATATTATGAGTTTGGATATACATTTAGTATTCTAATTAATTATGTCTAATTAATTAATTATATATATACACTATGTTTAAGATTTTATGTGAAACTATTATTTTGAATAACACTATAAAAATTTAAGTAAATTTTTAGTTAGATTATATCGTGCCTTTAAGGCACAAGAACTTATACTAGTGTTATTATTAAAACACATATCAAACTCAAAATTCTCTCTAAAAATAACTAGCCAGTGGTGCCCGTCCGTTGGACGGGCTTTGGGCGTAAGCTTAAGTTGTGTTGCTTCGTAAAATATGGGACGAGATCTGTTGTACAATAACTAAAAGATAGCTTTTGATCCATGAAAAAGTCATACGTGATTCTTGCGGAAAAGATTGTGTTTCAAAAATGTTCTTTTTGCCAAATATAGACCACACAAATCTAAAATAATTTATTTAGCCCGTGAATTTATCAAATTGCGGAAAAGATAGTGCAATTTATTTAGCCCGTGTTCTTTTTGCCAAATATAATAATTACTTATGTCACTTACGTAATTAGTACAATTCCCTTGTTTAAAAAAAAATGAATGTTTAGAAATGATGAGCAACATTTATGCTAAAGGAGGAACCACCTATTTCTATAGATATAGATAGATAGATAGATGTTATGTTTATAGATAAATAGTTTTGCAATATTTATATACATTTAAATCAAATACAATTCAAGATCTTTTGGCTAAATAATTGAACACAATTTTACATGTTTTAAATTGTTTTTAAAAAATCATAATATGCCAGCATTTTGAGTGTACTTTTTGTTTAAAATTATAGATATATATCAATTATCATAATAAAAGTAAGACTTTTTTATCTTCTTGGATCAATCCTTTCACTGTTCATTTTTGTATTCTTATTTTGGCTTTTTGTATTCGGGACTTGACATCGTGTTGGATCGTCGAATACCCAACAACTAACCATTACCAAATCAAGAAGAATGATACGGGACTTGACATCACGGTGAACAACTCCAACAATGGCCACCACGCGGTCAAACGCCATGGAAGAATGATACGGGATTGATTTGCTCAACATAGTCTTCATAGTGGTGGAGAGATGTAGGGTCGGTGAAGAGACCTCGAGAGTGTCATGCCCTGTAATACCCAACATATCAAATTCCCCATGACCTACTGTTCAAGCTAATATGGCATATGTGAATGACAGCATATATTAATTGGTTTAGACTTTCTTGATCAGCGTATTGTTGTAAATTCTTTGCCGTGCATCTGTGATATTATTACTTCAGATTTGCTAGGTTGTTATCATTCATTTTTTTGTCTGATTCAGGTGATGGGTACTTCTGCTAACAGTGCTAAGGTGAGGTGGGCTTAGTCTCACCATATCTCTTTGTCTTAAGGGTAGAAACTTTTGCCAGGAAATTAAAACTTGAAAGAACTAATCAGCAGAATCAAATAGGCAATCAGGTTTGGTGTCATGATGCTTAAGGTGAGCAGGACAATGCCAATTTCTTTCAACAATTTTCTAAATCTTGTTCAGAATCCCTCCATACATACTTTGTACTTAATTGACAACTGCGGCTTAAATCTGCCCAACATGCAAGTATGTCTAGGAGAATTTTGCAATGATACACCATGAGGGAAGCAAGGTTCTGTTTAAATTGTTTATAAAACCAGCTGCAAAATTTACAGCTATAACATACACATACTAAGCTTCATTATACAACAGCACAACCACCAGCAAATACAGAATTATTCACATGAGTTTTGAGCTCGTTATTTTTGCACACTTCAAATTAATGTGTTTACACAATCCAGAAGCAGAAACTAAGGAGGTTGTTCAGCATTCCTTTTCGATAACTTTGATACGAAGCCTGTTTTTGAATGTTAAGATGGGCGTTCTAGCAACATCTCCTCCCTTGATCTTGCCCCATCTATGAAAAGAAATGAAGGTAATTCAATACACAACAGGACAGAATGGTTAAAAATCACTATCATTTCAGAAGAGAGCCAAGAGAGTTCATTACGTGTACTTGGTAACAAGAACATGTAGCAGAGTAACCATCAAAACCTTGGCGAACTTTGCCCCTGCGCGTTGGCTCGTTCCTCCTCCAAAAGGCATGAAGTTCTTAGACACCACATCAGCTTTGAGATCCTATCAAAACAATGATCAAAATCACATATTGTGAGGCCTTTCAAGCTTTAGTTTCAAACATGAAGAATAACAATTAGCAGCCTTTCAAGCTTCACTGGCAAGACCATTCTCGCGTGCTTTCATCCGGTGCGGGTTTTGGAGCTTGCTCGGCTTGCCTTTCACTCCGGCGGTGATCTTGACTCCATTTCTCGATCCCTAGATCCGACGGTCTTGCCGGTGAGTGTGCTCGATTTTGCTAACTCCATTCTGGTGGTGAATTTTTAATTTCCATTGAAATTACCGGTTGATTTCCAATGGCTTTCATGAACTATTCAATTGCAAGTCTCATATTTCCAATTCTGAGGTATTTACCGTACAAATTCGCCGCATCCCAAACTTGGCATACCATGACCTCCACATCTTCGCGAGAACCCTCGTTTACGTGCATCCAAATATTACTCAACAACCATGATCCGGTTCTAAACCACTGTCCTGCCTAAACCTATTACTAAGTACTAATGTTACCTTATTTACTATTTTATTCTTCACACTTATGATGACAAAATTGACATTGCCCTGACAACAGTGAGTGCAAATCACAACAAGTCAGGAGTAGCAGCGACAATGCAATGACAAGGGCAACAAAGGCGTGAAAACAGTAGTTGCCAACAACAACTAAATCACTCAGCGACAGCCGGACCAATGGGTCAAAATAAACAACAACTCACCTCTTTATCACAGACGAGGAAGTCAGTGCTAAGGTATTTGCCGTATGAATTGGCAGAATCCCAAACACGGCACACCATGACGTTGATCACTGGGGCCGAGCCATCGGAAAGCTGATTCAAGGGGACACCAACAACGGCTGCTTGCTTGAGAGATGGATCAACAACGCGCGCACCTGTGGACTCCATCAATTCAGCAGTGTAGAGGTAAGGAGGAGTGAACAAAGATGAACGAAATACAACGACAACAAGGGCATATATAGGGAAACGAACAAGAACGGGACTTGTAAAGCCTGCGAACTGAAAATTGCCAGTAATGGAGAGACCTGAAGGGGCGAATCGTAACGCTGAGCAAAGAGGCGGGTAAGAGGACGAAGCGGCAGCGAGTACCCAATTTCATCGAGGGTGAGGCGTAGACGGCATAACAAAGGGGAGGCGAAACAAATCAGAAGGGCAAAACAGAATTAATACATTAATTGTCTCATGTGTAGCGGACTCGATACATCTTCTACTTGAATGCCCGCACACTTTGGAAATAATTAAGAGCATAAATGTCAATACGGAACGCATACTTAGAGAGCTGAACCTCCCTCAAGCAAGCCCTCGTAATGTGCTATTTGAGCTGAATAACAAATTACGAAATGAAGCGTTCATTGAGTTAGCAGTAGCCTGGTGGGGCATCTGGCACCAGCGAAACAAGGTATTGTTCCAACAAACGCCCAATGATCTAATACAAGACCTCAGCCTTTATATCCGCAATCATTTGAAGCAATGGAAGTTGGCGAAAGAATGGGTTGAGGACGAGGAAATGAGTCCGACTAAGGGTGCATGTTCAAAGAGCCGACCGCGAATCAAAGTGCAAGGTTGGAAGAAGCCGTGTCGGAGTTATGCAAAATTGAATTTTGATGGATCTAAGCTAAATAATGGTAACTCAACGGGAGGTTCGATTATAAGAGATGAGATCGGAAACCCGATTGACGGGTGCGCCAGAACATATGGAAAAATCTCAGTGTTGATGGCAGAAACATTGGCACTATGGGATGGAGTGAAGAAGGCCAAACAGAGGAATGTCAGAAAGCTGGAGATAGAAGGAGATAATATCACTGTTATCAAAGCCCTCACTGGACAAATCCGTTGCCCATGGGAGATAGAAAGGATTATCACAGACATTCTCGTATCCCTACGGGGCTTCGAGTCAGTTCGCTTTTATCATGGGAGCAGGCAGTGTAACTCTGTGGCCGATAAAATTGCGTTTCTGGGCCACAGTCTCTCATGGGAAACTATCTGGAACCATCATGAGCTCTTAGCTCTCATCCGCAAGGATGCTCTAGGGATCCCGCCTTAAGGCAAGACCCTAATTCTCACCGGTTCAAAAAAAAAAAAAAAAAAGAATTAATACATTAATAACGTAATTTGTGAAAATAAATCGGAAATAACCAATTGAAAGAACCCATTTAAGGAACGACATTTAAGCTAATGGCGAAGTCGCTTTTTTCTATAGATTAAGATAAGATTAAGATTAAATACAACATTGAACCGGGGATTCTAAGCCTCCGGTTTGGACCGAGCCGAAATCAGGGGGGTCCACGGTCCGGTATTATCCGAACCGAATCCGGGAAGGAAGAGAACCGGTCGGTCCCGGTTTCGTGAACCTCCGGTTTCCGGCCGGTTCCAGTTCTACCAAAACCCCTTTTATCATCCAGCACAGTGGCACACAATCGCCCTACAATCAGACGAATCGTTCGAGCCATCGAGTAACCGAGAGCGCAACAGAAATGGCGGGGAGAGTGAACTGCTCCTCCTTGCACCACAGCCTACGCCTTCTATCTCCCCTAACCTCCGCCGGTCCCCGGAAAGTCAACTTTATCCGAAACTCCGTTCGATTCCGCCGCCGTTTCTTGTCTCCGATTCCTTTTAATTCGGCCGTTGCCGGCTTCTGCAGTTGCTCCGCAGGTCAATCTCGGCGTGAAAACGGAGCGAGCGCGGAGTCGTTCGTTCTCACGACGCCGCTTTACTATGTTAATGCCCCTCCTCACATGGGAAGCGCCTACACCACCATTGCTGCCGATGCCATTGCTCGGTTTCAGGTACAATTTGTAATCTATTACGCGTGTATTGCTATCTACAATTAGATTGTTGGAATTTTCAATTGAATTGTTTGGATTCTGATTCTGTAGCTTCAGATTCTGTAAGTAAGTATGGTAGTTGAAGAGTAATGGATGGTGCTTTATGTGATTGTTATGCAGAGGCTATTGGGGAAGAAGGTTATATTTATAACTGGTACGGATGAGCATGGAGAGAAGATTGCGACTGCAGCAGCTGCGAACGGATCCAGTCCAAGTGAGCACTGCAATGTTGTATCGCAATCTTACAGGGATTTGTGGAAGGAGGTACTTTCACTTTGCCGTTAATTTGAGGAACTTGTGCTCAATTGGAACCATCTATTGCATATATAGTTGCTGTGCATCTCTATGGCATCCCATTTACTAGCTGTGCCTTCTTGCAGTTGGATATATCATATGACAAGTTCATCCGCACAACAGATGCGAAACATGAAGCCGTTGTAAAGGAGTTTTACTCCATGGTTCTCGCTAATGGTGACATATACCGCGCTGACTATGAGGGGCTTTACTGTGTAAATTGTGAAGAATATAAGGTTTGCATGTCTGGATGATCTTTTGTAATGATATTATTTTCACATCCTATATTACCTTCTTATTTTGTATCTGCAGAAGGTTTTATCCTTTTCTTAAAAAATGATGTTTTCAGATCAATTTGCATGGTTCTTTCAAACAATTCAATATATAATTAGTATAGGACAAGGGGTCGGAATTCTTTGACGTGCTTGAGGATATATATCAAAGACCGCAAAATAGATCTTTCACTTCATTTTTGAGTTTCAAATTCATGATTTGAATTAGACAAAAGAAAAAACAAATCAAAGCCATATACACATGATTTATCGAGGGGGAAGATAATTGAATGCCTTTATTACCAAGTTTTTATTTTCATTTGTAAGTATTGGAACAGAACCCAAGAAATTTGGACAATTCAGCACACTGTTTGAGATTTGTGATAACCAACAGATAGATAATAGCTTGGGTTTTTAAATTACCATGCATTTGGAACATCTTGCCATTTCATATTGCGATGTAATTGAGTCATTATAAAAGTTTTCAGGAATACTTGTAGACTTGTAGAGATCCAGATCATTTAAAAGTTTTCCTGCCCTATGTGTGTACTGTTTGTTTGTCTGTTTTCTGCTTTGTGTTTTGCCCCTGTAAGCATGTAAAATGTGTTTATTGTTTTCTTTGAACGCCTTGTTTAGATCTGAGGAAAGGGATGACATGAGCTTCTGTTTCATCCATGTCTATACTCTACAGGATGAAAAAGAACTGCTTGATGATAATCATTGCCCTGTGCACCTTAAGCCATGTGTTCAACGGAAAGAAGACAACTATTTCTTTGCTTTGTCAAAGTACCAGAGGCAGTTGGAAGACTTGCTTACAAAAAATCCTGATTTTGTACAACCTCCATATCGGTTACATGAGGTGAGAAACTCTCCTTTACATTGTGCCTTATGTCATAACTCTTGCTTGCATTCTTCTTTTGATCAACTTTATGAGAGCTAAGATATTTCAAAGCTGTTTTGCTGTCTCATTTTTACAACAATCCTTTTATCTGTTTTAGGGTTAGTGCTACCTGTTAGAATATTGGCTCTTAAGACATTTCTGGATGTTCCAAGAAGGACAAAGTTTGATGATTCAGTTTGTTATTTATCTAGAATCTATTAGATTTGATTAGTATTCTTTCTTTCTTTTAGGTTGATTAAGACGATATCCTTCCAATATCTAATGACTTGGTAATTCACAGGTGCAAAGTTGGATAACTAGTGGCCTGAGAGATTTCTCAATTTCCCGAGCTTTAGTGGATTGGGGTATCCCAGTTCCCAATGACGAGAAACAAACAATTTATGTATGGTTTGATGCTCTATTGGGGTAATAGTCTTGCTCTAAAAATTTCGGAAAAGAATCTGTCTTTTTTTGGGACGTACATGTATATGCTTTTTCAGTAGTCCCAAATATCTGCTATAGTTGTTATCATAAGTAGTGGTGTCGGAAGAACCTTTGAAGCAGGATGACTATTCATGAATATACATGCTGTTCATGATCCATGACTTGTCAGTGAAGCCTGTTAATGTAGCTATACATGTTTAGGAAAAATTAGTTGTTCTGTTTAAGAACTCAATTTCATATGTTCATGTCCATGACCTGACTGCCATAAGAACATACTTCAAGGAATGAAACCATGCTTTGGTAGTTGTTTATAAGTTGATCATTATTGGTTCTGTAGATAAACTGACAGACTGCCGTTTATTTACACGGCTGTTATTCGTTTTTAGAAAAGATACGGACTTAAGAAATTCATGATTTTCACTTGTTTCAGCTGTTTGAATATATGTTCTAATTTCGTTGGCACAATGTTAAACATGTATAATTCTAGAGACTAAGTTATCCAGCACTCACTACTCTCCAAAACAAGCGCTTCTTTTCTGTAATTTTTTAGCAGAGTGATATATATTACCACTATATCAGGTTAAAAGAGGGTATGAGTAGGGCATGGTGAATGTTTCTATTATGTTTATACCTGTTATTTGTTCATCAACAGTTATATATCTGCACTACTAGAGGACGAGCAGCAGCCTAGTTTGCAAGGTGCAGTCTCTTCACAATGGCCTGCATCACTGCATCTAATTGGGAAGGTACTGTATTCTGTTTCTTGTTTTGTCCAGTATTATGCAAGTAGACATGAAATGGCCTCTTCATTTCATTTGAGGTTGTTTTTCTCTTCACATGCAGGATATTCTACGTTTCCATGCAGTTTATTGGCCAGCTATGCTCATGTCAGCTGGATTAAGTCTCCCACAAAAGGTCTTTGGTCATGGATTCTTGACTAAGGTATTGAAGTCATTACTTTTTCCCTTATGAATGTGATCAAACTTTATATTTCTTACATGTAGGTCGTTTTTCTTTTTTGAGCATGTTCTGTATAATGTGCTTATAATGAAGCATCCTCTATAGCCTTCTTACTCTACTTGTTGGTTTAGAGCTCATATGAATTTCTTCAGGCTGTTTGGTTCTTATGAGTATCTGTTTTTTTTCCCCTGGGTGTTAATTTGCTAAATGGGCAGGAAAACCAATAATCTTGAGTCGATGTAAACAGATGTGAATGTAAAGTATGGTTTGTTACTGCTTCGCAAAAAAATTGTTCTTCTATTGGCAAAAAGCTAGAAATCATTGGTGACTGGGTGTATGACTTGTAACTTTTTAGTGTTTTGTCTTATACCTATTTTGATTTTATGCAGCGATGCTTTTCATGTTAAATTATAGGATGGGATGAAAATGGGGAAGTCCTTGGGGAATACGATAGAACCAAATGAGCTGGTTCAGCGATTTGGAGCTGATGCTGTTCGGTACTTCTTCCTCAGGGAGGTAGAATTTGGTAATGATGGTGACTACTCAGAGAGCCGCTTCATCAATATTGTCAATGCACATCTTGCCAATACGATTGGTAATTACCCTATCAAGTATCTTTAGATTCTTTCATGTTGTATGAACCCAAGTACTCCATAACTCCATGGTGATATGCTTTTGAATCATATGTAGGGAATCTTCTAAACCGCACTCTCGGGCTTCTCAAAAAGAATTGCCAGTCGACTTTGATTGTTGATTCAGTTGCAGCAGCTGAGGGAAGTCCTTTCAGAGAGAATGTAGAGAATCTGGTGAGATTTATGGACATATCTGTATTCTGATACATCATGTTGCATTGACATCTTCCTCTGAATCTTTTTGTATTCATGCTCATTGCTTGTTTGCTTAAAATATCCTAGGTTTCATTAAGATTGGATTCGGACTTGTGTTACGTAGAAAGGCATATGTTTTCTAGCTTCTGAAGGGTAATCAGCACATGCTTAACCCTGATGTGGATGATTTATTTTTTTTAGGTTGAGAAAGCTCAGATTAACTATGAAAAACTATCACTATCTTCTGCTTGTGAGGCTATTTTAGAGATTGGCAATGCTGGAAACCTATACATGGATGAGCGTGCACCTTGGTCTCTTTTTAAACAAGGGGGTGCTGCTGCGGAAGCCGCTTCCAAGGTTCTCTCCTCTTTGATTCTACTTGTTTGTTTCTTATTTATAAGTCGTCAACCAACAAATTCTCTATCGATGATACAACATTATGCTATGTGGTCTAACGTGTGGACAAAAACTGTCTAAAAGTCTTCCATTTTCTTTCATTAACTCAAGAAAGATTGCAATCGAAGTAAATGGGGATACTACAAGGGAAACCCAAACGAAGAAAGAACAGAGAGTGAACAAACAACAAAAAATCCCAGTAACTTTCTAACTTGAAGTTCGCCATATCTGCAGGATCTTGTGATTATACTAGAAGCCATGAGGATCATAGCAGTTGCATTGTCCCCTGTGTCACCAAGCTTATGCTGGAGAATATATTCACAACTCGGTTACTCACAAGACGAGTTCAATACTATTACCTGGGTCCGTCTCTTTCTATCTCCTTGGACTCTTTCGACAAACCGCTTCACTAATTCGTCATTCCCTTTGGCCAACTCACTCACTCTTCGATCTTTCAAATGTAGGCTGATACCAAATGGGGCGGGCTTAAGGCTGATCAAGTCATGGCACAACCAAAGCCCGTCTTCGCGAGAATCGAGCTTCTAGTGGAAGGAGAGGATGGAGCTGAAGCAGCCAAACAAAAGGCTCCAAAAAAGAAAGGAGGTAAGAAGCCTATGACTCCAGCTGCAATGGAAGCCTAAATATACCTTCATTTGTTGGTTCTGACAACAAAGGGCAAGATTATGCATACAAGTATTCTTTCATTTTGATGTCATTTAAGCTCCAACATTATTGTTCATGGGCTGGTTAGCATTGATTCTTGCCATGGTTTTAGAAATGTACGAGTTTACCCTACTTACTGTATTCATGGACTACCATCAGAATGTAAGGCTATTTTTTGATTTTGAGTATGCCTTAATAATTGTAGAATCATTCCATTTACTCCACAGTTGAGAGTAATTACAAGGGAGTCCTTTGGAGTCCTTCAGGTCTTCTTTATGACTTCATTGACTTGTACTAGTAGTGAATTGTGATTTGCCGGTAACCAGTTGTATGGGGTTGCGTTTATTAATTTGTTTGTAATGATTTGCTAGTAAAAAAGATCATATTGTTAGTAAAAAGGATCATACCCTATTGTTTTAAATGAAGAAATAGATTAAGCTAAAATCAAATCAAGGGGCTTGAAAAATTGTCCAAATTGATTATTTGGTTTGAGGTTTGTTAAATTGCCCAACTTATTAAAAAAAGAAGCGATCATGCAATCTACAGCTATATTTTCAAGCTCTACCCGGTGCATCCGTTTAAGCTGAGATTTTCATTTTAGGTTAAAGTTTAAGCTGAGAAATTGATCTTGACATGAAACACAATGTTTAATAATATAAAAAATATTTTTCTTACAAATGAAATAAATACAGTATAAATCTTAATATCGTATACTCACCTTGTCAATATTACAATATATAGATTTAATATTCGCAAAAAATAATTATTACTTCATCAAAAGAAGTTAAAGCCTGGATTGCGTTAAAATTAAAATCACGAACTTGGGCTAATTAGCGTCCGTTGTACGAACTTGACATAAGAGGTTATTATAACGCGGGCTCAAATTGAGAGCAAAGAAAATCAGCAGCCCTTTGCCACCTCCCTCTCCTTCGCCTCCGCCACTCTCTCCATCTTTTTTGGCCCCCCCGCTTTTGCCTGCCGGCGAATCCACTGCCTTCTGCACGTCGCTTTCGCCGCCTTACTCTCAGGCGCCCATTGCAATCTTTCTACAATCAATTGCAATCGGTCTCTGGGAACCTGCTCCAGCTTTCAAGGTAAAGTCTTACAACCTCGTACTTTTTAGTTTGCTGCGCAATTTTAAACTCTTTTGCTTGTGGTGATATTCCGTTGCAATTTGCATTCTACGCCCGGGTAAAGAAGGCTCCTTTCTTGAATCGGCATTGCTAGATTTGTAATTAGGTTTGATATCAATTTCGATTTCTCTGCTTTTTAGAAGATTTGTTCTTGAAAACCCTAAAATTATATCCTCTTCGGGAAAAAGCGTGTATGTAATGCGGATTTTTTTAGGTTTTTATGGGGGATTATAGGGGAAGGGCTAACTTTTTAAACCCTATTTTCCCCCTTAAATATCTCTAGTTTGGCCGCTTACGTTATTTTTTAAGCCGTTCTTGTAGGTTTCAATTTACTGCCTAGAATTATGGCCTGGGTTTGTTACATTGCATTGGTATTTCCAGGTCATCAATTTTCAAAACATTAACTGACGTTTTTTCTTTCCTTTTGCTCATTGCAGTTGCTTGATATTGGTATTAACCTTTTGTAGGTTTTACAATTAATTTGAAAATCAATAATTTAATGTTGATGATGCATTATATTTCTAGTGGGATTTATTGTTGATAGTAAATTAATAATACAATATGTTACTATTATATGGATTGGAAGGTGTAGGCAGGGATAGTAATAATACTCATGTAGTAATGGGGGGAGCTGACAAATTAGAAATCCCTGATCTTGTTGCAATAAGATGATTCGGATCAATAGGGGTCGCTTCAAAAGTGGCAAGAGGATGTCTGTAGAAAAAGTGATAAATACACAACATGTATTTTTAGATGAGCCCACTACACCTTCATTGTATTGAGTTCTTATGTGGTGATTTTATATTGTTGCGTATCTGCATATTTCATCAGTTTGCAGCCGCTTCAGTGCTATCTAAAACATCACAAGACAGCAATTATAAAAGTGAAATTGTTGCCTCAATTTAGCCTGAGAGGTAAAAAGGTTCATCATATTTTCATGACTTCAGAGTGCTGCATAAATTGTCATTTTCTACTAGGCACTAAATGATTAAAACAATTATCTATTTCTGGGGAGAAAAATTGTAAGTTAAAATGGTACAATTGTTCATAGGTGATTTTAAAGGGAAACGTGCTAATATTTCTAATCTTTATATGGAAGTGTCGGTTTTACTTTTCACTTAAAGGCTCATCATTTGATGACTCAAGATTGTATATTCATTTTAATGGATTTTTATTTTGGGTGAGATGAAGGCTAGTAATGGTAACTGTGGGTTTAATATCCTGTGCTGTGGTTTTATCCTAGATTCATGACCTAATCACATAGTGTGTGGTTCTACAGACCAAAATTGTGAAGTTAGCAGTTTACAGTATTCAACTTGAGCAGCATATTCATGAGTTGTAGATTTTTTTATTTTTTATTCTTTTCCATGACTTAATTGCTGGGGATCATGACTCTATATTATTGTGCACGGTATTTTTCGCTGCTCCATAAGAAACGCTAGGCGGCACTAGTATGTCCTTCTAGCCTGTGTATGCTGCAACCTAGGCGAGAGGTGGACCCTCAACGCCCTGGGTTCGCCTAGCTGCTAACATTTTTTAGAATACTGGTATGATCTAGATATTCTGATCTTTCCTTTATGTTTCCTTCTTTCTGTTCTGCAGATCAGCAGTAGTGTTGGAACTAAATCTGGCCTAGATTATCTATGGAGAAGATGTTTGGCTCAAACACTGGTAAGTTTATTGGAATGGAAACATAATAGCTGAAAACTTCTATTTGAAGCTTTTTACTTCTAGACTGTTATGTTATAACTGTATACATGTTTTTCTCTCCCTCCCTCCCTCCCTCCCTGTTTTCTTTTTATTTTTGGATTTCTCTATCATTTTTTTGTATCTTTCTTTCAGGATTTGAAATTATTCATACTGTTATTTGACTTGTAGGCAAGACTAGATATTGTATTTTTGTTTTTTGTGAACAAGAACCCGTCTCTGTTGTGCTTAAGTGGCTTGGCTTTACCAGGCAACTTTTTAGCTTTGGTTTATATTGGATCAGATACAGTACGCTCTATACTATCTGGCAGTTATATGCTCTTCTCTGTTTCTTTTGAACTTATGTCATTGGTTGGAGCCTATGAATTATAGTTTAAAAATGAATTGAAATTTCATACAACGACTCATTGGTGTCAAATAGGCACCTTGAGTGCTGCAAATGGTGCAGTTTAAAAGGGTGTATTTGCAGCTGCACATTAGAACCGAGAACACCCTTGTAATGACATTGCAGCTTTTGTTGTATTCCCTTCCATCTAAATGCGCTTTCAGTCTATGAGCATGATGATTTAAGAATTTCTATCATAATGGATCATTGGTTATGTAAAGCATTACCTAATACCTAACCTAATGGTTTTATTTAGGTCAGCCCTAAGCCTGTTAGGTGATTTAGCTAATAACTTTACTTATATTGAGTGTGAGTATAAACATGTTTTAGAATGTGTGAACAAGATCTCTATGCTTTATTAATCAGTTGCAGAAAATTGCTAACCTACAGGATCATCTGTATTTGGGCAAAAGCCCACGTTTGGAGGTTTTGGTGCTCAAACCCAATCTAGTCCCTTTGGAAGCACAGGTGCTCAGTCCCAGCCTTCACTGGGTAGCAATTTATTTGGTTCTTCTGCACCTTTTGGTGCTGCTACTCAGTCTTCATTCGGTGCCAATCAGA
The DNA here is from genome assembly GCA_963924305.1 of Polygonum maritimum. Lineage (NCBI taxonomy): Eukaryota > Viridiplantae > Streptophyta > Magnoliopsida > Caryophyllales > Polygonaceae > Polygonum > Polygonum maritimum. Next base: position 30,887,279 of record OZ002736.1, read on the forward strand.
CTTTTGGCTCCACGAGTACACCATTTGGGGCGCCTAGCACCCCTGCTTTTGGCTCAACTGCTACATCTACGTTCGGAACCTCTACTTTTGGATCTGGGGGAGCATTTGGTACTTCAAATACATCTGCATTCGGGTCAAATACACCTGCATTTGGCGCCTCCAATGCTTCCTCCTTCGGTGCAACAAGCAGTCCGACATTTGGTGCTCCTAGCGCACCAACATTTGGCATGGGAAGTACTACTGCATTTGGCACTTCTAACCCACCAGCATTTAGTACGGGTAGTACTTCTGGTGCATTTGGTGCTTCTAGCTCACCATCCTTCAACTTCGGTTCATCACAAACATTTGGCCAGACTTCTTCTCAGTTTGGATCTACGACATCTTTTGGCGCTCAGAGTTCTGCATTCGGTAGGAAAGCTGTATTGGAACGCTTTCTGTATACAATTTTATTGACGATGTATTGCACATAACATAATTTGCTTGAATATTCTAAGAATTTTCAACATGCTTACTTTGTAGGATCCCAGACTGCTGCACCAGCTTTCAGTAATGGCTTTGGGCAGTCTTTTTCTGGGGCTCAACAAGGTCAAGGAGGAAGTAGGATTGCTCCATATACCCCTACACCTGAGGCAGATGGTGGTACCCAAAACCCTGCAAAGCTGGAGTCAATGTCTGCTATGCCTGTCTACAAAGAGAAGAGCCATGAAGAACTTAGATGGGAGGATTATCAGCGGGGTGATAAAGGTTTCTTTCTTAACTTCTTTACAATCCTCATGATTCATGTTATATATTGACTCAAATTTAGAAATCATAGGCTACTTGTATTTGAGAATGATACTTATTCCTTGCACTTTTATGTTACTCCAACTCACTAATTGAGGTTCCATATGTACTTTCATTTTTATTTGACGTTCTTACAATGGAGTCTCTTTCAAGCAGCACATAAATGACATGGGAATTAAGCTCAAATGATCTGACTTTGAACTGTCAGTTCTGAAAGTTGGCGTTGCCTTTTTCTTTTGTTGCAGGTGGACCCAATCCTGCTGGTCAATCCAATCTAGGAACTGGATTTGGTACATCTTCTGCCCAATCAAGTCCTTTTGCATCCTCATCGACGTTTGGTCAAGTATCTTCAAACCCATTCTCTGCCCCAGCATCATCTTCTCCATTTGCTACCCCAGCATCATCTAATCCATTTTCTGCCTCAGCATCATCCAACCAATTCGCCACCCCAGCACCATCCAATCCATTTTCCACCCCAGCAGCATCTTCCAACCCATTTGGTTCAAAACCTCCATCTTTTGGTAGCACTGGGGTTGGAACGCCAACTCCTGCATTTGGTTCTTCAGGCTTCAGCACTTCAACTACAGCAAACCCTTTTGGGGCATCATCTACCTCAACAACCTCTCCTTTTGCAGCACCATTGACTTCAGCATTTAATTCGAACACCTCTGCTTCTCCTTTTGGAACACAAAGCTCCTCTACATTTGGACAAGCACCGTCGATGCTTGGTTCTGCTTCAGCTCAAGGGACAAATCCATTTGGGTCTGGATTGAGCTTTGGTAATACATCAGCCCAGCCATTTCAATCAACTACACCGTCACTTGGACAGACAGGTGGAGCTTTTGGACAGAGTGGTTCATCCTTCGGACAGAGTTCTGGTGGACAGTCAAGCTTATTCAATGCACCATCTTTTGGTGGTAGTTTATTGTCAAGCTCTTCTTCACAGCTTTCTACCAGTAATCAAGTGGGCTTTGGGCAAACAACTGTAAGGCATCGATCTTCTTTCTTATCCTCATATGCTATCTCTATTTATTGCTTGTACACAGAATGAACACGAGCATGAGTAAATTAAATATTTTTCATATAAACTTTGCCTGATTCCTGATGCTGCAATCATTTTGTTTTTATATATTTTTAAGAAAAGAGAGTTCATCATTTGATACATGTATATTTACTAGGGATATGACTAGCCTGTGGAGTTGCTGAGGGATTAACTTGATTTTTGAAATTGTTATTCGTTGTGTCATGCTAACCTTGTTGTCCAACACATTGCTTGCTGTTTTTTTGGCCATAATTGCTGGTTTTTCACTTGTGCTTTCAGCCATCTCTCTCAACTCCATTTCCATCAACTCAATCAGCACAGACAAGTGCATTTGGCTTTGGGAACTTTAATCAAACACAACCAAGTAAGACTTCTCATTTCCATTTTTACAGTATTAAGATGTTTGTCTTGTAGAATTGTTTAGTATGATTACTTTAATTTGTGTAGCAGGTATTGGTGCCTTTGGTGGTGGGTCAAACTTGCTTGGACAAAGTCCTGCACAAGTGTATGCTTCTATTGCTTTTGGATGGCTTCTGTACTTCATGAATGGTGTTACTGTAATTTGGTACTTGTTGTCATGTTTTATTTCAATAAGCACCATATGATCTATGTTTAAGCATTTAATTTAGATGGTTTTGGCTCTGTGGGTGTGTTTCGAAACAAAAAGATGTTTGTTCAACCTTTCTAGCTTTCTACCGAACATTGCAGTTCCTATTTTTTCTCCCCAAAGACTAATTATTGTGCAGAGTACACAAATTTATCTAATGTTTTTTTATAAACAGGTCTGCTACTCCGGGTTCCACCATGATACAATCTGTACAGAATCCATTTGGAGTTCTCCCTCCAGTGCCTCAGATGTCTACTGCTCGTGCTGGGACAGCACCATCAATCCAATATGGAATTTCTAGCATCCCCGTAAATACAGCTTGCCTTTAATGCTTTTCTACTATATATGCCTTTTTTTCTGCTGGCTGTGCGGACTATTTTTCCTCAATAAATATTATGTATATAGGTTGTTGACAAATCTGTACCAATCAGAATTTCTTCCATATTAACCTCTAGACACTTGTCTCAAAAACGGATTAAACTGCCTGCAAGGAAGTATCATCCCAAGAGTGATGGACTGAAGGCAAGGGAATTTCTACTGGCTTTAATTTTTTTAATCCTTTGAACTATAGATATGCTTCAAGGCCTGCAACTTAATATTAAAATTTTATATGCAGGTGCCATTTTTTAGTGAGGATGAAAATATGTCAAGCACACCAAAGGCAGATGCTGTTTTCATTCCTAGAGAGAATCCTAGAGCTTTGATCATACAACCAAAGGATCGCTTGCCCCCAAAAGCACATTCAGCTACAAATCACTCTAAGCATGAGAATGGTAAGAAACATTTTCTTTTTCATGTTTGCTAAATGTGTATTGAGTTTCTCGGGATAAGGGTGCTTACATCTTGACCCCGCTGAGTGGGAGATTGATGAGTCAGTTTGCTAAATTGTATGTTCTTGGAGTAATGAACTTGTTCTTTTATTTGGGCCTCTCAGCTGCCTCTTCTAAATTAGTTATTGAAAGCATGAGGAATCAATGTTATAAGAGGAAGTATAATAGAGGCAATGATTTGATACTTTCTCATTCAATTGATTGAAAAATTTGTTCACAACTCTGTTTATGCTGCATATCAACAAGTGAGGCAAATGAAAGTTATAGCATGATGAAATCATTGGTTCATCCGTTCATGTACTGTAAATTTGTATTTTTACTATTGTGTCATTTGTTACTTTTCTATATAAATCAGCAGAAAGTGGTAGATTAGGAATTTATGTAAGTTGTAGATAAAGAATATGTCAATGCATGTTTCATTCCAGACCACATTAAATGAAGTAAATGTCTTGTATGCTATCTAGTGCCTTTGAGGGGTTTTATATTGATGCTAAATTGGTTCTGGTTTGTTACACATAGGTAAGATGCTCCATGAGGAGAGAAACCATATGCCTAATGGCGTACAGGCTGCATACAATCAGAGTATGTATACTCTTCACTACACTTTAAGCTTTTTTTTTTCCCTGCCTTTTTTGTTTTTTATTATTACAACTATTATGCTTTATTGATACAGAGGCCACAACTGATGAGTTCTCCAAGGAACAGAATCACCCTAACAAAGCCAGCCAATACTCAAATGGGACTCACACTGATCATCAGAACCACAAAGGAGATTCATATATTTCACTCACTGGCCATAGAGCTGGGGAAGCTGCAATAGTATATGAACATGGGGCTGATATTGAGGCTTTAATGCCGAAGCTAAGACACTCTGACTACTACACAGAACCAAGAATCCAGGAGCTCGCTGCAAAGGAAAGAGCCGAGCCCGGTTTCTGCCAGCGTGTCAACAACTTCGTTGTTGGAAGGCACGGTTATGGAAGTATCAAATTCCTAGGGGAGACTGATGTTAGAAGGCTTGATCTTCAATCACTAATCCAATTCAATAACAGAGAAGTGATTGTATACTTGGATGACACAAAAAAGCCTCCTGTTGGCCAAGGCCTAAATAAGCCTGCAGAAGTGACCCTCTTGAACATCAAATGTTACGATAAGAAGACTGGAGAACAGTACACAGAACGGACGAAAATTGAGAAATATAAGGAGATGCTGAGGAGGAAGGCGGAGAATCAGGGCGCTGAGTTTCTTTCATATGAGCCTGTCAAAGGAGAGTGGAAATTTAAGGTCAGCCATTTCAGCAGTTACAAATTTGATGATGAAGACCAAGAGGAATAGAGGATGTTGCTGTTTTGTGCTAATGACATGATATGAGGAATTTCGATGCCTGAACTTCTCAATACCGGGTTTGAAGCTACACATTTTTCTTTCCTGAGATTTTGTTTTGTTTTGTATTCCTTAACCCATACAACATATCTAGGTTCATACATGCCTCATTATTGTCCTTTCTTTGGCTTTTTTCTTCTTCTGGAGTTGTAGCTGATGGTTTTCAGTTTTGTGATTTATTAACGAAAGATGAAGGTCTACTCAGACATCAAGCGAATCATACCAACGATTGTAACATTCCCTTGAGATAATGATTCATTCGAATTATTTAAAGGAGAAATGTGTTGTTTTAGCCTTGTCTTTGGTCATTTTATTCTCTTACAATTTTCACGTGATGTGCTCTCTAATAACTTTGAACATAATAGGGTTAAACACATAATGACTAAATAAACCAATATTTAGAGGAAAGTGGTTTTTACTAGAAGACCTCAGCCTACAAGGAATCACAGAGGCTAAAAAACCCATTGACTCATCATACATGCAATGAAAAGATATTAAACAAGACTAGAAGATCACCTTCCTTTTATTTTGATGTTTGGTTTAAGCCACCACCATTTCAGTGCAGATTAATATAAACGTTAGCTAAGGGCCTCAAACCCCAAGACCGATTCACAAAAGATCCGTATCTTTTTCTTCATAATCCATACAAATGATCCTCTAGGGCAATTTGAACACAACAAATTGAACTCTTAACCAAAACTGTCCATAAGATTTTCAACTGTAAACAAAAGGTTATTTCTTCCCAAGAATGAAAGATGCAACTCTTTTTGAGTCATTTGGTTGAAACTGGCAACCTGGCGGTAGTAGAAGAACCACAATGCAAATTATTACGATTACAATTCGATGTCGTCTCATTGACAGATTGAAGAAAGGACAGTCCTGTCTCCACCCTTCAAACTGAACAAGACTGTTCTAGTTGACAACATCAAGGATCAGTTTGCGAGACTTGAGGGTAGACCACCTCAGACGTCTGTAGTATCCGGCTTGAAGCAATGCCAAGGATAGTACGAAAATCCATTTGAATCCCATCTGCATTCAATATTCAAGTGTCTAGCATTTAGTACCTGATACTTTTTTCGATATCATTTAGTGACTGATACTAATATATACTATTAGCTATACATAGACATGTGAGATAGGAAAACATCATACCAGTTTCCTCTCTTCCATTTCTGGTTCAGCAGCCCATGTCAAGAACGAGACAACGTCTTTGCCCATCTGTATCGAAGAATTTTGCATCAGTACTATTAGCCTACTAAAGCGGTTTTTCAGTATGTCCTTTCCACACGAAATATGTAAAGAGCATCGTTGCCCTAAAGTTCCACCAACTGTTCCAAAGTATATACTGTAGTACACTTTCAAGTTCCATCAAATCTGAGAAAGTTCAGATACTGTGTTCACCAGTACACAGAAATATAGGATAGTCTGATAGTCATATAATGACCTATGCATGCAAGAAGACCTGATCATATACCAATCACCAAGCAAAACCAGGAAAGTTCAACACACCTGAGCTTGCGTTGCAGGGTTACCGTCCTCGTACTCTACAGCACCATCAATGAGCATTTGAGGCATAGCAATAGCTCCTCCAGGGAAATAGGGATTATAATACAGTCCCTCACGAATCTAAAGAAGCAAGCAATAAATTTCAATAGTTTCACATGAGAACTTTGCATATCAAAGACAGAAGATGTGTACATATTTATCTACTAGGAATAAGGAATGACCTGAACTCCTGCCGGTGGTTCACGGTAACCAGTGAGAAGAGAAAAGACATAGTTTTGACCATTGTGTCGAGCCTGGGTGGAGAAAGGTGATTTCTCATTATAGTTAACCAATCAGAGAAATATAATTGCCAAATAAATAAACCACAAAAGAGGGGATTACTTTTGTAATAAGACTCAAGTCAGGAGGATAAGCACCACCGTTAGCAAACCTAGCAGCTTGTTCGTTGGAATATGGCTGAGGCAAACGGTCACTGAGTTTACCAGGACGACTAAACATCTCACCCTCATCATTAGGACCATCTTCAACTTCAATCTCAGCCGCCATTGCTTTTACCTCCTCTTCAGTGTATGCTACACCCACCAAATCACGGTAAGAGATCAAAGACATTGAGTGGCACGAAGCACAAACTTGAGTGTAGACCTGATGTCCACGACGAATCCTGTGAATACAAAAGAATTAACAAAAGCATTAAACACCTATCGGGGTGATTTGACATGAGACCTGAGTGTGTTACACTCACAAACACGAGAAAATTGACATTGTTTACTGTTTAGGAGAAAGAATCGAAAGAAGCAAGGGAGGGATACAGGAAAGAAGCAAACGAAAGATTAGCTAACTGGGGAGAGATTCCATAAACTTCGCAACTTTATCACATGTACGTCATGGTAAGGGTCTATGCAGTAGTTGATAAATTACAGATCACAATCAGAGACTTGTACAATTCACTCAAACTCAGTTCACTCAGATCATGGCTATGTTATCACCATATCCTAAAGGTTTCACTGTTTCAAAACAAATTTCAAAATTTTGCACCCTAGTTGGATGGTACTACAAAAAAAAGATCACAAAATTATAACAGATGATCTGCATTTATATTTCTTTCCATTCATCTTAATTCAAATCCCAAAAACAAACCATAAGCTAGAATTCTTTGCATCTTAAGTGATTTTTTTTGACTCCATCAAAAAAGGTTACAGTAATTTATTAAAAAAGACAAGTCATGTGGTGAAAACGCAGATACCAGACAGTGATTAAGCCTCCCTCCATATATATCCCAAGTTATATGTAAGAGTACCATATAGGATGCACACAGCACGAGACAAACATGCAAGAGTTAGGAACTTACGAGGCATGGTCATATGAACTTAGAATGCCACTGTGAGGCCAAGGGTAATTAGGTGACTCCAAGCCATGTTCAGCCTCATCAGCAGAAGCCACAGTTGCAAAACCAACGAGCCCTGCAACACCAGATCCAAGGAGAGCTAGTGCTCTGAAGGACTTGTTCCCAGAAGACCCGAAGACATTTGGAGAAACCTGCATAACATGTATGAAATTTGCGACATCAAGGCAGGATTTTGTCTTATATAAAGAACATCAAGGATTTTATCTCATATATTGTCTGTTAGCCCTACATTATGTCATCACCTCTAGACAATTCAGAAGAAATTATTGAAATTGGCATGGAAATACACAATGTAGACACAAAAGACGGATAATAGTGTCAGCATCTTGAAAAGCCCACGAATGCACATTGATTAGCTACCACAAAATGAAACAGTACTTCAGCATTTAGTCATTTGATTAGACATTCCAAATACGTGAAGAGCAACTTCTAACATTAATGAAAACTCTTCTAAGGAAAGACTGCAAGATAAACCCCATGCAGCACTAACTGAAGCAGCAAAAAGCAGGGGTGTCTATGGATGGCTAATCGACGGAGGAATTGGTACAAGCAAGAAAATTAATATAAACAGCATGTTGTGAATGCTAGAACTCACACAAATGAAGAATATACGAATATGTGTAATGGGTAGAAGATGCAAATTGAAACACAGGAATACAGAAAGTAGAGAAAGATAATACAACAATTGCCTAAACAAGGACGGATATCAGGGATATGAAAGTGTATAGGGCATCAATGTAATATGCAATTTGCTACAACTTAAGGGTAAGAATGTATCAGGGTTAAAATACTCGAATACAGCCAGTGCCTATTAGAATGGCATTTCAGGAAACACAGAACCACCAACTATTACAACAGATGTCTAGCTCAGGAAACAAAAATACAAACTACTAAAGAAGTTAAATGGCTTACAGTGGACTGATTCTGAAGATTCCTCCTTAGCAGTTTCTGAAAAATCCTTGCTCCAGCCATTATAAATTACCTCTCTGTCGAACGGTTTTCAGAAAATTACGAAGCAGTATGCATAGACATAAATACAGAAATTATTATCAATAACTCTCAAACTGGAAAAAATGGACAGCTAGATATCCGGGAAAGGTACAAAGAAATGATCTTTAATGCAGATAAAATGCTTATATGAGCGATGTAATTAGCCTCATAATATCACCAAATTCTCAAGACAACTGAAAATGCTTGCATTTAAACGCCAAAGTATCAATTTTTCCACTTGAGGTAAATACAAGTTTCTTAAACGAACAAATTACAGAAATTGAACGAGACAAACGAGCTCATATGAAGCACACAATTACAGTAAGTTCAAAGGTGAAGAAACTAATGAGAAGATCTAATCAAGATTGCATAAATCCAACCAAAATCTCAGGATCTCCCGACGCCGAAATCTCAAATCGGCAAACAATTCGAGAGAAACAACCACAACAAAACCTTTAATTACACCACTTAGCTCAGTTTGGCAAGATCTGTGGGCTTATCCTAGGGTTTGAAAAGAGAGAAGGGAAAGCGATAACACTTACGATTGAAGGTTCGGCGGAACTGGTCAATGGGTCAAGCCGTAGCCTGAGCTTGGAACAGAGAGAGAGAGAGAGATTACTGATAAGTTGGAAATTTGTGTATAAAACTGTGCCACACTTCCACTGAAAGGGCATTCTCGGGATTTCATGCATCTGATTTTTCCCTGTGGATCGAGTCAATTGGGCTTTTTAAACGGGCTTCATGTCCTATACTATTGGGCCGACGTTGTTAAATTTTATTTAAGGAAAATTCTTTTGTACTTCTGTTCTTGACCATTCTTGTGGTAACTCTGTTCACAATTCTTTTTCATATCCTAAGAAAAAACAATTTCTTTTTGGTAATCAAAACTATATTTAAACTAAATTTTTCATCCATAAAAAACACAATCTTCGTTTAAAATTTAAATAAAAACTAATTTAGAAAATGTAATACTATAAGAGTTTACAAAAAATTGGATGGGTTAAATACTAGATTCAACCCATCTAGTTCTGATTTCTCACTGTTCTGTATTGGTTTTTGCTAGCTTTCGTAACTAAGACAAATAAAAATCTTATACAAACCCACTATTTACATAAAAGCCAATTGCATAACACTGAGTTACAACAATCTCTAACAAGAAGATGAGACACCCAAGTGTTTGGTTCTTTCAATCGGAAGAGCCTCAATCTCTAACCTCAAATCCCCACTTGCACACACACTATCAGGTTCCACTTCTCTTTTGGCCTCTGCCACCTTGAGCTCGTCCAACGTCCTCTTGGCGTAAACGGTGAACGCAATCGTGGTCACAACCGCCACGATGAAGGAGACGACATTGTACACGATTTCGACCCAAGTGAGCTGGCGGTTATCGTACTTAACATCCGCGAATGTCCTTATCAACCGGCCACTGCGAACGATCAAGGCGCGAAAACATAGTTCAAGCAAGAGTTGGAACACTATAAAACAGAACCATATTGCAACTAACTATGTAAAGGGTCTGACCTGTAGATGTATAGGAAAGCTTCAGGTACCATTCCAGCTATTGATCCCCATAAGTAAGGCCAAAACCTCATGGTGGTCACCGCGATGGCGTAGTTGAAGATTGTGTATGGAAAGGGAGAGATTCTAAACAGGGCAACGACGCGGAATTGTTGCGACGACGTGCCTTCTCCAGCCAGCCTAAGCATGGCTGCTTCCCGGGGCCATTTCTTCAGCCATTGCTGCGAAAAACACGAAAACATGATCAAGTTAGAAAAAAACTCAAAAAAGGGAGATGGGTTTTGATTAGGCTTCATAAGATCAAGCAAATCTCTTACATGGATTCGATCACGGAACATCAATGCAATGGAGTAGGGAAGGACCATTCCGATTGTTGTGCCAACCATTATTATGATGAACCCGAGTCCGTAGCCAAAGATCATCCCTGCAAGCCACATTGAGGGGCCGGAAGGGATTAGGAGGGCTGGGAAGAATGCAAGAGATGCAACAAGAACAACAGCCAGAACCGGGCGACCGAAGGCTGTGGCTTCCCATTGCATCATTGGTAGAAGAATCTGCAGGAAATGACCATGAAACTAAGTCTATAGTGGAAAATGAAAAGACAAAACAAGCAGATCAAAGGAGGAGTGTACCTTTTCAAAAATTAAGGGGACTCCCCATTTGAGTATTAATAGAGCAGCAACCGAGAAAACGCAGCAAACCGTCAAGACTTTTACCCACCAGATGAGTGACTGTAGTCTAGCTTCAGTAGGAGATTGTAAGTGATCAGGCTCGGCTTCGGAAAACTTGACCAAATCTGATGTAACAAGTCTTGTGAATTCGCTATTGTCTCTTCCAGATGGACCAGGATCAGTGTCATCTTCGGATAACTTCTTTGGAGGTTCAGACATCTCTATAGATCAGAAATTCTGGTCAATGACACACAAAATTTGAGATAAACTATGTCAGACCCTAACCATCAGCAGAATACAGAACATGTAAATAGAAAATGAGAAGAGGTTGACAAAAAGGGTGTGATAGCTTGAAGAACACAGGTTGCAACAAACATATTTTCATGTACACACCTTATCAGTTATCACTAATTCACTACTGTCATTCAAGTGAGCTAACAGAATTTTTGTGATGCGTACAATAATGACATTCCTTAGCATGTATGCGATGTCATTTATAGTAAGATCTCTAGAGAAATCTTAGCATTCTTATGAGCATGATAACTACCACACCAAGCCAAAACAGTAATTGAACTTAGATTATACTGTATTAATTACTCACTATGAAAAGTTCGGACTTCTCGAAAATTGCCTCTTTTATAAGCTCAACATATAGCACCATTTGTCACCACCATAACATACCTCAACTAGTCTGGCTATATAAAGTATGATGATAAATCCTTGCAAAATTTCTAGTGGATAATTGTATAATTTTTCATAACAGATACCAAGCCAGTTCTAAAGTATGTATATGGAACCCATTCATACAGAAGCATTTGTAAACCCTAGCTACATAAACCACATAATATCCAAAAATAAAAGATAGAATTATAGCAAGATATCATAATTAAGTCTGTTAAAACACCATTTAACGTTGACCCAGATAAACAAATCATTCACTACAGCAGAATTAAACTGTCTGAGAGCCAAATTGTCACCTTGAATTAATGGGTCTTTTCTTATTTCCTAACAACCACCAACCTCTAGGTACCAGCTCATATGGTGAGCCCAACCACACATTTTTTTAAATTTTTTTGCAACAAACGTGTCATTCAATCTTTCTTACGAAGCTGCCATTTTTTCACCATTTTCAGCAATTGGAAAACATCAAGTAGTAACACAATTATCAAGTTCTTGATCAAGAATTTCAAGTTAAATCTGATCCAGAAAATAATTTAATCGGAACAAGGACCCATGACCATGATCCTTGAAAACTCAAACATGGGCAAAATCGCTGAACTTCATTCATCCAAATTTGATGGAAGGATCTTATTAATCTGTGGATGAAGGCCACAAATAGAAGCCCAAATCAAAGAGGAAAGGAACTTGAACTGAAAAAGGAAGTGCTTACCAAAAATCAGCTGCGCAAATTAGAGCCCTGTTTCTGGCCTGGCGAATTGTTCTACGCGTAGTGCCCTGCACGAAGGATTTTTCAGATGAAAATTTGATGGCTCAAAGTCAAATGATGGTTTTGAAATGTAATTTATTATTTAATTGAAAGAATTTTGATAAGGCAAAGACGTTGGCCCAATTTTGAATTCTGCGCACGCCGAAGCCATTGTTGATTTGACTGTTATCTTACGCCTGACTTTTCTTGCATCGGACATGAATAGATGCTTCTTGTTGTTGGGCCCCCATTAATGATATTATCAGATGAGGCCCAATTCTGTTTTTGTGAGTACCTAAAGTAATTTTTGTTTTTTTTTGGTCGACCTCCTAAGGTACTAAATTATTTATTGCCAACGTCTATCAATTATTAGGGACCCTACTCATCATGATATTTTTCATGAAAATCTAAAGATTTTTATAGAATCCATCTATATATTTTAAATATTTCTTTTGTTACTATTATTTGCTCAAAACTATGATATTTTTAAATTATTAAAATAACTATTATGATTAATGGAAGGTATTCATTTATAAATCAAATAAGTATTTATAAAAAACTTAATTAAAACTGAAGTATGCAATGTCTATATAAACTATACAAAATCGTATTTTTTACGACCTAAAACGTCTAGGGGATCGCTTAACGCCTAGACAAGCTTAATGGTTGGTCGAGAGAGGGTTATAGGCAACTTTTTTTGAACAATGGTGATATGTTTGACCAATCTAGCATTTTCAACAAGTTAAAAATTTTTCCCCAAAAGTCTATTGTCCCACCATAATACATGAAAGCAAATGACTAGATGATAACTTTTCACCTATGAAAGCTTATGAGATATGCAGATGAATCCATGAACAGTTGCCTACACTTCTATTCATTTTGCTTTCATGTAAAATGTCGGGGCAATAGAGCCACTTTTGAAATTGGTATTTTGTCCTATTTTATTTCCCAAAAAGTGATTGATGAAGTTGGTATTGTGCTTAAAAAAGCAAAAACAAGCCTTCACGGGTGATTTTGTTCCCCTTTGTATTTTAGCAAAAATAACATGTTTGTGTCGTATTCACCAGCTTATACAATAATACGAGTAGCATATCCAACTTTTACTTCTACATGATGAAATCTAGGATTGAGTCCAGATATAATCAAAGCTAGCAATGTACATTTATTATGTAGTCATAGTATTTTTTTTGGTCAAAGTGTAGTCATAATTACTTATTAATACAAACCGAGCTCGATAGTGATGGCAATGGCATTCTTGTTTTGAGAGTACGAGTTTCTGTAAATGTACTGAAAAATAGGACAATTAAAATATCAAATATACACAGAAATGGTATGCAAATCACATATAGAGGTCTATAAACTTGCTGAAAGTTCAAGAACAGAAGTCTTTTGATCAAGACAAAAGGTAAACTTCATACAAGGCCAACATAAACTAGGAAAAATGGATTCTTGGTTAATTTACAATTACTCAATTAGGCATCACAACTGGTAAGATGTAAGGACAAAGGAAAGCAATGGCCTCGAGAGGAGAACTTGGCTTTTTGTTGTACAGTAAATTCATATGCTGAAACAGCCCACAATCTGAATTCAGTACAAGCTCACAGATTACATTAATTGAGGTGAGACCCATGATAATTTTAAAAGCCCTTTTTCTCCACTAGCAACTAGAATATGCACCCATTTCTCTTTGACATCATACAAGCAGAGAATGTCTGTATCTTTCTGCCCTTCACAAAGATTTCACATGATGCACACTTCACTATTGATACTCAAAAAGATACCCTCTTTCTCAAAGCTTAATCACTAAATTAGCTAGGGTTAGAGAAGCTAGGGGCAGATCAAGAATCAGTAATTTGCACAAAAAGTCTGACAGATTCTTGCATTCCCCATAATTGACAATACCCATTTTGAATTAAGCAACTTTTTTATGGAATTACACAACCTTTCTCCCAATGAGCAAAAAAAGTGCAAAACTTTTGCACTATGATGATGAGATTTCCTTTGAGAAAGGGGAAGAGGCCAAGGGAAGTACCTGCCTTTGTTGTTGTCTTACAATCTCTTTCTTTTTACCCATCAAAACCCCATCTTCTTTCTTTTGGAGCTTTTCCTCTGCATCCCTTAAGAACTTGAACATGGGTGGAGGGGAAGCTGAGGAAGAGGAAGAAGAAGCTGATCTTATCATTTTGCTGAACTCCACATCAGTAGATGACTCATAGAAAGGGTTATAGTCATTGCTACTGTTTCTGCTATGAGAAGAGCCATTGCCAACTGAAGGAGTTACAGGTGGAGTAAAGAAAGCAGGAGAGGAAACTGGTGTCATGTATGGAGTGTCACCATTTCTCATAAGATCACTCAATTTCCTGCTTTCTTCCCTAGACCTGCCATTCTCAGACTCCAAGTCCTCTGTGGTTTCTTCTGTGATGGTGAAGAGGAACCTTGGTGGGCCCAACATCAGCCCTGTCTCCACACCATTTTCATCAAAGGGTTTATGGGAAAAGTGGAACTCATTTCCAGATGGAGGACCATTGCTCTCTTGGCAACTGAGGTTTGTGGACCTTAGTGAATTGGAAAAAGGGGTTGTCTTGTTCTTGTTGTTGTTCTTCCTCTTCCAACAGGACAGGTAAAAGAAATCCCCTGTTGTGTTTGTATACTCATCTTGCATCCTTCTACCAGCTAGTCTCCTCTTCCACCATAGAAGGTAGTAGATTTCACATACCAAGGCAAGGAATAAGCACCCAAACACAATACTTAAACCGAGCCCCACTCTGCTTAAAGATTTCATCTTTTTGGCTCTTTAACAACATCAATGAATCACAAATCACCTCTCAAAATGCAGGGCTTCTCTTACAGCTTGTATGGGATCAATAGCAAAGAGAAACGAATCCCAGAAGACCCAGAGAAATATAAGCTCATAAGAAAAATTAAAAGCCTTACGCTCTTACTGGTGAAGTTTCCTCAAGAACTGGAGCCACTGATTAGAGCAATCAAATCGTCGAACAGTTGGTGTGCGACCCACCAAAATAAACCAGAGAAACGATCAGCGAGCCCCTGAAGAAGGGTGAGAGTGAATTGTTGTTGGTGATCTTTATTTCAAGTGGTTTTGAGAAGCACAAAGCTGAGAGGATCGGGTTTGAATGATGGGTTTTGTTGTATCATATGTTTTGAAGCTAAGGATGGTAGGAAAATGGGAGAGAATGGATGCAAAAACTGAGTAATCCAGAAAACCACGAAAACGGGTTCCACCAGTTACAGATATAGAGGGGATACTGAGTCTGAGAGGGTGAAGATTGAAGAGAGAGTCGCACAATCTTTAATGGTTTGCTCACATGGGACTTGCAAGGCTAAAAAAGAAAGGCTCGTTGGGTTCCAGTGGTTCCACGTAATTATGTTTTAAGGCTTGGTTAATTTAGATTAGCACGATCGATTAGCGGACGGACAATTTCTTTCGCCGTATTTTTCTATAAGGTGAAAATTATAATATTCGTCGTAACACAATTTTGTTATAATTAATAAATTCTGTAAGTATTTTGTATTGAATTGTCCGAAAACAATAGATAAAATAAATATAAAATATGATATTATTTTATTTGATTTTATTAATTTTTTATGAGAATTATTTTGATAATATGGCTTTAGCCGAATGAACATTTGTAGGGATTACTCTTTATAATTTTATAGATATTTTGGAGGAAATTTAAATCGAAAACATATTGTTAGCTCTTTATGCTTTACATGCATTCTCGCTCAAAAAAGAAAAAATGATAAGGCTTTGCATTCAAGTTACAATATTATAACATGATATATGTATGTAAAAAATAAGACTTCGTAGCATGCATTCATAATCAATTACAAATAAAAAAAGCAAAACAAATAAAAAAAAAAAAGTATAAAAACATGCATTTAATTATTTGACAAGGAAAAAAAAAGAGTTGTATAGATATATAATTCACCCAAAAAAAAACAATTAGAGAGAAGTCTTTAATGTAACAAGAGCGGGAGAATTTTAAGTGTTGTATAGATATAGACGATTGCCAAAATGGTTAAAAGTAAGAACGTTTTTGTCCAATAAAAAGAGAAGGATCAGTTCGAGTTAGCTTAAACTTATGGGTTTGAAACTAAAGGTGAATTGCACAAAGTCATAATTTAATTAATCATCTTGCACAAAGTTAGAACACTTTGTCTGAAAATAACTTTTTTTGGTAATATCTGAAAATTATTATAATCACCCTTTTTTGGGTTCAAATAATTTACCCTTAACTTTCTTCATGTTTTGTTCAAATAATTCATCACCACGTCCATTTTTAGTACTCTTGGAATTACAATTATAACGTACACGCATGTATAAAAGAATTTTCAAGCTTTTGTTAAAAATGTATGACATGTTGCATAAAAATATGGAACTTGATGCATGTAATCAGGTGAAAATCCGGCAAATAACAACAAGGTCGTGATCAGAAGCCATTTTTTTTTTTGGTTGAAATCAGAAGCCATTTTTGTAACCGACTCACTTTAAACACCTACATCAGGAGCCTTAAATCTTAACAGGAATCTTTCCCCGCGTTTAAAACAGTTAGGGCCAGTTTGGTATCCAACGGCGGAAACGGAAACGGAAACGGAAACGGAATGGAATGGAATGGAAACGAACCTAGTCCACATTAGCATCATGATACATGATGAGTCACCTCAATTTTCATTCAAAAACTACCGCAAGGAGGTCTTGCGGTACCCTTGTGGCACCTCAATCATTCCCTAATCTAAGGGTGGGGTAACAAAACACCTCAATCATTCCCTTCATCCCTTCTCTAGACACACAAATTTCAAAGTTTGAAATTAAAATATTTTTTTCAATTAATGTATAGTGACCCATAATTGGACTAGGTTCATTTCCATTCCATTCCATTCCATTCCGTTTCCGTTTCCGGCGTTGGATACCAAACGGGCCCTTAGTTCCTTCGAGCGGAGAACATAAAATAAAAACAGTATAGTTCTAAACGATGGTTTAGAACGTGAAGTTCTATACGCTCTATAAACAGAGGAAAGCTAAAAATCGACTTTATAATGTGAATATTTTTTTATAAGTATAGTATACTATATATCTTGTGTATCTATAACTATATAAGTAATACAACAGCGCCTAAATCAGAACTAAGAAGAAACAAAGAGAACATGGCGGAATTGGAGAGTGGAAATGCTAACAGGTATTATTCATCTTTTTTACATTTCAGGGTAGTTCTGACTTCTACTAACATTCTGTTGTTTTCTTTGCTAGATTGCTGATTTTGTTTCTGTTGTTCTAGCCTCTTCATCACTTGTCAAAGTATGAATGTTTGCTTGTTTTACATTGTTTCTTGGTGCCAACAGTTTGCCAAATGACACACACAGGCCCGACGACAACGAACACAACATTGTGCGAACGCAATGGAACAAGCCGAACCAAACGCTCCAGCTCCTCAACACAATCCTGATCGGAATCTTTCAAGTGGAGTCTCAAGGAGGAGTCTCCTCAGTCTTCAAGACTCACCCAATATTGATCAAGTCTTACATTGTGGCGATTGTGATCTACGTATTTGCCTGCGTTTGTTGCACCCCCGGTGTGTTGCCTTCCTCAGTCGTCTATGATACGTACATTCCAATCTTGAAGGCTACTGCTTTTCTCATGGGAACTCTTGCAACTACTCTGCTGCTGCTGGTCCTTGTGCCGGTTTTTGGATGGATCGTCTTCGCCATCTGGGTTCTGCTGTGTGTGAGCTTGGCTTGGAGAGTTCGAGCTGAGATCGTTCGAATGATTCGCCTTGCTATTGATACGCTGTTCAAAAATCCCGCCTAGGTGCTAGACGGCCCTTTTTAGAACATTGGACTGATAATTTGAGAAAGTTTTCATCAGCATATTGTGTGTTGCCTATATGGTAGAGTTATGCATTTATATTTCGACCAAAAAAAAGGAGTTATGTATTTTTTTGGTTGAAGGAAAAAGAGTTATGTAATTTATATAGGAATACATTGTGAATTTAGATTGTTGTTTGAGCAGAAATAATGTATTTAAATTTGTACTAATTATGGAGTTGTATCCGGTTTATTTTATTTGGTAAAGTTATTATACATGTAGGTAGTGTTACCCTAAACTTGCCTTAACCACTCTTTATGTTTGACTTGGTAAATTTCAAAGTCAACTTCACCAATAAAACTAGTGCAAGCGTTTGATCATTCCATTTACAGGCCAAACAAACCAAAAGCTCTGCAGCCAACTCCAACAATGGAGGAACAAATCGAGGCTTTTCAGGCAGAAAGAGTGCGACGGCAAAGAAGTCGAAGAGGACGACAAAAGCACCTGCTCGAAAAGATCGCCCAACCAAGAGAGGTTCTCAAAATAAGAGGCTCAATACTTGGTATCCTTGCAATTGCATTTGCTCTTTCTGTCTCCAGCAAAAGTCAATCCACAGATAACAGCCAAAGGATCAATTTTTGGGACATCACATCCTACAAGTAAATCAAACCTCTCACATTCCTCAAATTCTCAAGTGATGATCATCATCTTCTTGCTGATAACTAAGTAAAAATCTCATGTTCAATGCTACTTGCTAGGTATTGCTTTGTCACAATCGTAATCGGGATTGCGTACAACAGTGTCGCCTTCTTGCTGAACTTGCTACAATACTTTGTGCCTAACGTCAGAGAAAAGATCCTTTTCGAGCTTGAGTTTCTTTGTGACAAGGTAACTTTTTTCCTTGTTGATCTTAAGACAATTGATATGTCATTCTTGATTATCTTGATTAGGGTAAACTGGATTCTTTGTCAGGTGATAGCTTGCCTTCTAGGAACAGGTGCAGCAGCCGGGCTCGGGGCGTCAGTTGATCTGCAAAAGGCGTCGGCTTATCCAGGAGCGAGTTTGCTCCTTATCATGGGAGAAGCAGTCTGTAGTTTTCTTGTTGGTGCATGTTTCTTAGCCTTTGTACTCTCTTTGTGTTCGTCACGTGCTTATGAAGAACGAGGCAACTCGATTGGAAACCGACAAGAAAACGAGAGGACTCCTTTGCCTGAAGCGATCATATGTAATCCCACAGGGTAGAATGAGATTAGAGTCCATTGATTGAACTGAAGTACAAGTGTAGAGTAAACCTTTCATTTGTTGGTTAAGATTTAAGAGCATTTTGGGTATTGTTTGACTCTTCCTGCTTACTCTCGCCATTATCATGCTCTTCCTCATCAGAGACCAAAGTAAACCTCGGCTGATTCATATTATATATAATAAAAATTTAAGTTTATTCTTAACATCAATTCATATTATATCATATCATATATGTTTTTTTAATTAATCTAATATATTTTGAAATAATATGATACTCCCTCCGTCCCATTGAGTTTGTCTCGTTTCCATTTTAGGCGTCCTCTTAAGTTTGTCCTCTTTCCTTTTATATCAACAATTTCTTACAATATTACCCTTATTCAAACTCACTTTTTACACCCAAAATCTAACTTTTCCTTCTACTTTATCCCTTCTCAACTTTTTACACATATAAAATTACAAAACTACCCCCATTCAATTTCAACTTTTACCCACTTTTTCATATCCCAATACATACTTTATCACTTCCTTAATAACCGCAAAATTTGTCCTATGAGACAAACTCAATGGGACGGAGGGAGTAGTATTCTATACTTTTTATTTAATTCATATTATATATAATTAAAATTTAAGTTTATTCTTAACATCAAATCGCAATTTTGGATTAACAAAATATTGTAACGATTTCGGATAAAAAAGACGGTATCAATATCTACTTTTTATTATTATTATGCATTCCTTTATTAATTGAATAATACATCAAAAAATTATTATCGATCGTGTCCCATACAAGGTACAGACAATAATCTAGTTATAGTATAAAGTGGAGTCAATGTCTTCATAAAAATTTGCACCATGTGTCATTTCTATAATGAAATAATCAGCTGGCCTTCCTTTATACAAATTAGGTAGTTAGAATCTCATATAATCTTATCTCGTAAAAATTGCTTAAAAATTACCGAAAAATTATGAATTTTTCTTACCAAGAATTAGTTGTAATCTTCTAATAAATATTATTATTTAATAAAACATGATACTTATCATGAAGTAATTTTTAAACAAATCCAACTTATTTATATTGAGGGGATATCAGGAATATATTATTTCCTTTACTTAATAAACATATAGATATTCTATAACTAATACTACATATAGATACTCATACTTATAAACGTAAATATGTATTATGTCTATATCTCATTTTCAAGTAACATATATGCTAATCTTACAAATAACTTTAGTTGATAACAATAAATGTGAATGATAAAAATGAGGTTTTTAAATATATCGTATATCAATTTAGATTTTTATAAGAAGGTTTTAGAAGAAAAAAAATGTAATCAACTATAAATGTCTATTTTCAAGTAACATATATGTCTATATCTCACTCTTTTTCTTAACCATGCTCATACATTAAAACTTATATTATATTTTTCCGTATGAATATTCGATTATAAAAAGCCCAACTATAATTTAATATATTAAAGTCAAATTGTCGTGCATGACACGACATGAAACTAGTACACTTTAAAACAGAACCAAGTCTTTGTTAAAATTTACGTCACGTCATCAAATCTGATTATATTTTCTAAAAATAACTCATATACCTATTTGATATCTTATCTAATTTTCTTATATCTACTTGATATCTTATTTAATATTTGATATATCAAGATTTTTTCCTAACATGATTTTTTTTAACATTATATCCTTATATGAACAAAAAAAATTCAAGTAATTTTTTTGATATCTTAATTTTTCCTTAGAAAATTGATATACTATATTGTCATTATTAAATCTTGAAGAATAGTGAAAAAACTTTCACACATGCCAATAGTATATTAAATAATAATATAAATATGAAAATTGAATAGAATTAGTTTAAAATTAACATTGTATTGATAAAAATAAATATACAGGCCAATAGGTTTAGAATCGGACCTATCGGGTTTGGATTATATATTTTCGAGTTAAAAGTGGATTTGTGTCAAAATTCGATCTCGAGTCGTTTAATTCGGGTTTATAAATACATTATCCGTACATGGTACTGAATGTGTAGGTACTACTTATAAGTTGAAATGGGAGGATTGGGTCATTCTTGTAATTAAATTGGGCATTTAGTTTTTTATTTTTGGGCATCAATACAAATTAAAAATGTCAAGAAATTTTTATCATTTCAAATTTATTTATAGCATGGGTCGCTATAAAGACATAAAAAAACCAAAAATTTTAATAGGCACATCAAGGAGGAGACGTTTTGCATTTGCTAATTTTTTTTTTTTTTTGGTCAGGAAAGGGAGCCAAGCTCCTGCGGTGCCTTTATTCAAAAGAAATTAGGTCTGCTCATTAAGAGCTACAGCATCTAAAGACAAAAGATTAATAACAGCAACAGGGGGATCAAGATACAAAACATAAGGGTCCACTGCAACAGCGGACAGGCTTGCTAAAGCATCCGCCGTCGAATTGACATTCCGACCAATGTGATTAATCAGCCCCTCCCAGCCCGGAGCGGCGATCAAGCGGCGGCACTGCTGAACGAGATAGAAATACGGGTGGGTGGTACACTTGTCATCCTTGATCAGCGAAACCGCAACAAGACAATCGGACTCCACCCTGAGATGAGAAACATTCAACGACCTTGCTAGCTGCAACCCATGACAGATGGCCCACAGCTCCGCCTTCAACGCAGTACACACCCCGCAGTTGAACCCAAAGCCACGCACCCACTCACCGTTATCGTTCCGAATCAATCCAGCCCCGCCGGCCGGCCCGGGGTTGCCCTTGGAGAAAGCATCCACGTTCAACTTAAGCCAACCGACATCCGGAGCCCGCCACCGTTGCGGCGCAGCCACACGCGTCGGGACCAACATCTTGTCTTTGTTCACGAAATAGTGATGAGTAGAGCTCCAAGCAGCACTGACCACCGTGTCGACGGCGTCAACACCCTCAAAACACAAACCATTCCTACACTTCCAGAGAAACCATAACGCATTGGCAAAAATAGCGGAGACCCGAATCCAGCCAGTCCCGGATGGACGCATGAAGGAAGAAATCAGGTTGGACGCCCGATGGGAGAGCCAAAAGCCAAACCGCACAATCCCGGAACAAATGGAGGGACGGCTCAGAATGGCCGCATCTAGGGCAAGCATCCGAATTAGCCAAATGGCGACGCAGGCGTTCCTGATTGGTGAGAAGGCAGTCATGTGCAAGCAGGAACACAAAATGTCTGACCCTTTGCTGCACATTAAGTTTCCAAATTCGCTCCCAGCAGAAACCAAAACCAAGAGGCCCCAATTGCTCACCTCTAATCAACTTGAGCCCAGACTTGATGGAGTAGTTGCCCGACGGCTCATGCTTCCAGAACGGCAGATCATGATCAAGCGGTTCGTGACCGACCTTATGCGCCCGCAAGAGTTGACACACATCATCGTTAACAAACATACAAATCCTGTTCCACCGCCAGTCGTTCCCATCCCACAAATCGGCAACCGCGAGCGAAATCTGGTCATCCGGGACCGAGGTGTGAGCATGACAAAGCAAAGGATCGTCCGTGACCCAAGGGTGAAGCCAAAAAAGCGTGGACCGTCCATTCCCGACCACGAAACTCAACCCATTGAGCAACAGCTCGGATCCATGGACCATCCCTTTCCAAGTGTACGTGCGAAGACCCCAAACAGTTGGAGAACATTGAAAGAGCATGATCGTTGCTACAGTACTTCCCCCTGAGAACCCTGCTCCAAGTCGCGTCCCTGTCCTGAAGGAACCGCCAACCGAGCTTCGCAAGCGTGGCCTGGTTGGAATGTCTCATGATCCGGCAACCAAGACCACCTTCCGACTTAGGGCGCGCAATTTTTTCTTTGGCCAAGTAATGAACCCTTTTTTGCTCAGCGGTGGAACCCCAAACAAACCCAAAGACCTTACTATCCAGAGCATCACAAATGGACCGCGGGATGAGGGTGGACTGCATAGAGTACAAGGGCACGGAAGCGAGAACCGCATTCGCGAGCACCGTCCGACCGGCGCGAGAGAGATAGCGAGACTGCCAGGCCCCCAAACGAGCCCCAACCTTGTCAAGAAGAAACTGGTACTTCGCCCTTGTCATCCGGCCGCAAACAGTAGGAACCCCCAAATAGGTGCCCATGTCGTCCACAATCGGAACACCACAGGCCTGCGCGATCATTTGCTTTCGAGTCGCCGGTATTCGCTTGGAGAAGCAAACCGAACTCTTGTGATAGTTCACCCGTTGCCCAGAAATGTCGCAAAAAAGGCGTAGGCAATCCATCACAACTTCCAACTGCCCAAGATCAGCCTCCGCAAACAAAACCAAATCATCCGCAAAGAACAAGTGAGTCAGCGGGACTCCCCCCACCGAAATGGGCCGCCACCGCGTCCTGAATGATATGAGACACAGGACGAAAAGATAAGGCGAAAGCGGATCGCCTTGTCTAACTCCCCGGGAAGGCTTGAAAGAACCGGCCTTTTCTCCATGCCAAAGCAGCTCCATGGACCCCTCGGTTTGGCATTGCATAATAACATTAATCAAATGAGGAGGGAGATGCGCCTGATTGAGAACATCCCGAAGAAAATTCCAACGCACACGATCATAGGCTTTGACGAGATCAATCTTGAGCATCATCCAGTTGGAGGAGATCCTAGGAGAATTCATGGAATGCAACACTTCCTGAACAACAACGACATTATCCGTGATATGCCTGCCGGGAACAAAGCTAGCCTGATTTGGTGCAATCAGATAGGTAAGGATCGGCTTCAACCGCTGAACAATGGTCTTTGTGATGATCTTGAAAGCCACATTAAGCAGCGAGATGGGCCGGAAATGAGAAGGGGTGAGAGGCTAATTTTTTTTTGATCAATTGCATTTGCTAATTATGCTTGTGTTTGTTGGGATGAAAACATGTGACATCGGTCAAATGAATAGAAATCCACTAGTATAAAAATAAGGTAAAACCTTACCCATCGGCTTTTGAGTTAGAAGGTGAGTCTCAACCTTATATGCAAAGTGGTTAAATTTACTATAAGAGATTGAGATGCTAGACCCGTTCTCTGGTCGTAGATCCAGGCTATAGTTACCACTTGAGGGGGCGTGTTGGGATGAAAATGTGTCCTTCCGACGTAGGACTGACTGCTTTTGATTTGGACGTGTTGGGATATATGCTTCTGATTTGGACGTGTTGGGATGTAACACATCGGGCTGCCTGCTTTCGATTTGGACTTTGTAGCCTGGTCATTTCTAGTTTTTTTTTCTGCAATAATAAGACTATCGCAGGAGCTCTACCTGAGTTTGAGAGATTAAAAAAAAGGAGGGAGACGTTGCTACGTGAACGTGACCAAGGTTATCCTTATCATCCCTTTTGACCCAAACAAATGCCCAATATATCTTGTTTATATACAAGAGCGCCTAACTCAGAACACAACAACAACAAGAAGCAAAGAAAAAGAAAGACAACATGGCGGGATTGGAGATTGGAAATGCTAATAGGTATTATTCATCTTTGTACATTTCTGGGTAGTTCTGACTTCTACTAACATTCTGTTGTTTTCTTTGCTAGATTGCTGATTTTGTTTCTGTTGTTCTAGCCTTGTAGTCTTCATCACCTGTCAAAGTATGACTGTTTGCCTGTTTTACTTCGTTTCTGGGTGCCAACAGTTTGCCAAATGACACACACAGGCCCGACGACAACGAAAACAACGTCCTCCGAACGCAATGGAAGAAGGCGAACCATAAGCTCCAGCTCCTCAACACAATCCTGATCGGAATCTTTCAGGTCGAGTCTCAAGGAGGAATCTCCTCAGCCTTCAAGACTCACCCAACATTCATCAAGTCTTACATTGTGGCGATTGTGGTCTACGCATTAGCCTGCTTTTGTTGCACCCCCGGTGTCTTGCCTTGTTCAGGCGCCTCTAAACTCTACAATCCAATCTTGAGGGCTATTGCTTTACTCATGGGAACTCTTGCAACTACTCTGCTGCTGATGGTCCTTGTGCCGGTTTTTGGATGGATGGTCTTCACCATCTGGGTTTTGCTGTCTTTGTACTTGGTCTGGGGGGTTCGAGCTGAGATCTCTGGATTGATTCGCCTCGCTTTTGATAAGCTGTTCAAAAATCCCACCTAGGTGCTAGACGGCCCTTTTAGAATATTGGACTGATAATTTGAGCAACTTTTCATCAGCATATTGTGTGTTGCCTATGTAGTAGAGTTATGCATTTATACAGGAATACATTGTGAATTTAGATTGTTGTTTGAGCATGAATAATGTATTTGAATTTGTACTAATTATGAAGTTACTTCCGGTTTATTTTAATTGGTAAAGGTTATTATACATGTAGGTAGTGTTACCCTAAACTTGCCTTAACCGCTCTTTATGTTTGACCTGGTAAATTTCAAAGTCAACTTCACCAATAAAACTTTGATCATTCCATTTCCAGGCCAAACAAACCAAAAGCTCTGCAGCCAACTCCAACAATGGAGGACCAAATCGAGGCTTTTCAGGCAGAAAGAGTGCGACGACAAAGAAGTCGAAGAGGACGACAAAAGCACCTGCTCGAAAAGATCGCCCAACCAAGAGAGGTTCTCAAAATAAGAGGCTCAATACTTGGTATCCTTGCAATTGCATTTGCTCTTTCTGTCTCCAGCAAAAGTCAATCCACAGATAACAACCAAAGGATCAATTTTTGGGACATCACCTCCTACAAGTAAATCAAATCTCTCTCATTCCTCAAATTCTCAAGTGATGATCATCATCTTCTTGCTGATAACTAAGTAAAAATCTCATGTTCAATGCTACTTGCTAGATATTGCTTCGTCACAATCGTAATCGGGATTGCGTACAACACTGTCGCCTTCTTGCTGAACTTGCTACAATACTTTGTGCCTAACATCAGAGAAAAGATCCTTTTCGAGCTTGAGTTTCTTTGTGACAAGGTAACTTTTTTCTATGTTCATCTTAAGACAACTGATATGTCAGCAGTCTTGATTATCTTGACTAGGGTAAACTGGATTCTTTGTCAGGTGATAGCTTGCCTTCTAGGAACAGGAGCAGCAGCCGGGCTCGGGGCATCAGTTGATCTGCGAAAGGCGTCGGCTTATCCAGGAGCGAGTTTGCTCCTTATCATGGGAGAAGCAGTCTGTAGCTTTCTTGTTGGTGCATGTTTCTTAGCCTTTGTACTCTCTTTGTGTTCGTCGCGTGCTTATGAAGAACGAGGCAACTCGATTGGAAACCGACAAGAAAACGAGAGGACTCCTTTGCCTGAAGCGATCATATGTAATCCCACAGGGTAGAATGAGATTAGAGTCCATTGATTGAACTGAAGTACAAGTGTAGAGTAAACCTTTCATTTGTTGGTTAAGATTTAAGAGCATTTTGGGTATTGTTTGACTCTTGGTTCTCACAGGTGATAGTCAAACTGTGAATTTCCTAGTTGTTGTGAGAATGTGAGCTCATGGAAGGCACGTCTGCAACCGTATGATTGAATTGACTATGGTGGGATTTTTATTTCCCTCCATTTTCTGAATACAAAAGGAGTTCTTTAAGCGAAGTGTGTTTGATTTAATATAAGTTCCTTTTTTTGGCTTTTGGCACGAAACAACTAATAAAAGGGAAAAGTGGGAGCAACAGATTGAAAGAATGCACTTTTAAGGAGAAACTAGTAATCAGGCCCGTGCATACGCACGGGTCCTTCGTGATATCAAAATACATACTTATATTTCATACTATTTTGAAGTCTTTTCACAACAAATGTGACATTATATATGTTTTGTGCATTTTAAGTATAATGACTAAGTATAAGTGTAATTGTAACATTTTTTTTATCAATGAAAGATGAAATATTAGTTTTTGACATATTAAAATCAAAATTAAAAGAAATATCAAAGTATGTAAACCTGATTACATAAAATGTTATAATTTGGTGATTTTGGTAATAAGTGGGTCTTGATTAAGAATTTATCATTAGTGATAGGTATATATTGTACAAAGAATTCATGTGAAATATAAGGAAGTAGATGAAATACGTCATTTCAACCGGAAATCAAAAGGAATGTGTAAATTGATTAAATCAGGATGAGTAATATTAGAAAGCTATGAACGACTACTCATTGCTCAACTTAGGTAGCTCTAATCAATAAATTTTTGATGCTAAGAAATCACGAAGAAACAAAAGTACGTAACTAAGATTTAATGGTTGGTAAGCTAATACTCCACAATTATGCCATGAATCTTATCATTCTGGAACTTATTCCTAATGCAACATAAGAAAGCAACTATAAGCATGGAATTTATCAATTGAACCACGAACGATTAAACAAAAGACATGTGATTCGATGGAAGAGATTACAATCTGGATAAAGGGCATTGACCAAATTAAGAAAAGGGAGCAACTTGAATTTGAGATCAAAGACATGCTCTCTCTGCCTTTTCCATTTTCTCCTATTTAAAATCTGCCCTCCAAGTGTAGTTGAGATACACATTTGACATGCATATATATAGGAAGAGGAAAAGAATATGCTTAGGGTGAATAGTTCGAAATTGAGTGAATGTGTTGTAACGGTGGCAATGAATATCAATACACATTCAATTTGATTAATTATGCATTCTAATTTTGTGAGGGTTGTTTAGAAATGAAATGTAACCGTATCATTTATTTTCAAATGGGTGATTATGGATCATTATAGCATCAATTGATTATGGATGCTAATTTTGTGGGGGTGTTTAGATTTGAACTTGTAAATTATGAATGGAGACATTTTCAATTTGCTAGGGATGATACATTGTTTTCAATTTTAAAAATAATGAGTTCCAAACTTTATCTAACAACAATATATACATACAAATACCTCATCATTCTAAGTTTGAATGCAATATTTCGTCCAAAAAGAAATGTTCTAATGCAATATGTATGTAGCTCTTTATAGGGGAAAAAATGTTAATTGGTATACACTTCTAATATAATACATTTTTCTCTTAAATGATCATGTTTTCTAATTTAATATAGTTTCCTTTTAAGTGATAACCGTTTTTTAATAGTTTTTTATATATTCATGTCTAATATAATAGCTATATCCCATTTTTAATACAGTAGTTTTGTTCATATACATTTATAATATAATAGTTTTATTAAATGATCGCATATATGCTTATCTCTAAATGCTAAATGCTATTCATTTATGATATAATAGTTTTCCCTCTTAAATCATAACCCCTTTTTTTAAATTTTTTTTATGCTCATTTCTAATACAATGGTTGAAATGATCACATATATTCTTATTTCTAAATGCTAAATGCTATTCATTTCTAATATGGTGGTCACAAAATAATTAATGTGTGATGAGAACATTAAATAGCCTTTTTTTTTTTTTTTTTTGGTTGAAGGACATTAAATAGCCCTCATGTACACAAAATTATATAGACAGTATAGATTTAGACTTTATGCATATCATATGCTCATCAGGATTATAAAATCAACTTAATCCGTCAAATCCAAACGCAATCCAAATTGGTTTGAACATCCTCAACTACATATGAAGGTCAGTAGCTGATTCAAAGATATGAAGATTGGAAGACTGTTTTGTTTCGTGACGAAAACTTGGAAACGGATACTAAAATTATGGGAACGATACACTTTCCTGTGTTCGTGTCATTTTCGTTCCCTGTAACATACATTCTAACAAGGAAGACAGTTGTTTGATCTCTTCTGTATAGTTCTCAAACTCTCATAGGGACTGTAGAAAAGATCTTCCCTCTTGATCAAATTTGCCATGTACTACTAATTAGAGGTACATTTTCTTTCCATGAAAATGCAGAAATGTACATGATTCGAATCATAAAGTCTCTAATCACTATAAAGAACACACTTTCAATCTTGAATGCGACCCGTATTAAGCTTCAAAACACACCTTCTGACCACGTTTCAAATTGCCATCAATAACTCAGAAACATGTATGTTATGCATCAAAATGCAGAAGGTTTCTGCATTAAAATCCCAGACACTGTATAAGGAATTCAGGGAACCAAGAACACAATCAGCCAATTGACAACATTGAAGCAGCCTCAAACAAAATTCCATAAGCTATAAGATTTTTGTTAAGTATTGACAGTGAAGAACACCACCAACAAACAGCAACAAGAACAGAAACAATGCAAAAGATCAGAATTACGTACCAGCAACAACCAATTCAATTCTCAGCTGCACTAGCATTGGCCTGATCCTTCACCACGCCTTCTTCCCGCTTACTCTCGCCATTCTCGTGCTCTTCCTCATCAGAAACCAAAGTAAACCTCGGCTGATTCGTCATCTGCATCTCAGGGAGAGGACTATACCTAGCATAATCTCCGCCATTCTTCCCCCCAACAACTGAGTAAACCCCAACGATCACAGAAACAAGAAACGCAAGGTGACAATTGAACAACAAAACAGCAATCGCCTTAGCCCGATGATCATCCATATGCGCCTTGCACCGAATCGTGTAATTCCCGGCGCTCTTCTGGTGAAGGCTACAGTTCTGAGCGAGCAGATCGGTGAAGAGGGAGAATCCCATCTGGATCAGCCAGGTCCCTTGGAGGACGAGTCCGATCCCTCTCGCGATCCGAGGAGCGGTCGATTGGGGCGATTTGAGCTCGATTAGAGTGGAGAAGACGCAGATCGAGACCGGAATCAGCATGAGATCGAAGTAGCGGTTCTCGACGCCGGCGGAGTCTTTACGTTGGAGGTAGAAGAGGAGAAACTCCTCGACGAAGGCGAGGAGGAGGATGAAGTTGAGGAGGAGGTAGGGGAGGTTGGAGAAGAGGCCGAGGAAGGTGAAGATAAGGAAGAGAGCGAAGACGGCGAGCGATTGGAGGACGACGGCGGTTCCGACGGAGTCATGAGAGTGGACGGCGTCGACGAGGGAGAGGGAGGATGAGAGGAGGAGGAGGAGGGAGAGGCCGGCGCCGGCGAGGAGCGTGACGGTGGAGTGACGTAGGGGGTTAGGTTTTCGCGTTGGAGGAGAAGAAGAGGTGGTGAGTGACTCCCACGCGCCGATGAGAATTAGGCCGCCGCCGGCGAAGCTCAGAGAGAAGAGCCCCATTTTTTTCTTTTGTTTCTCACCGGATACAATCTTGATTTGCAGTTTTTCTTTTTTCTTTTTTGTTTTCAGGTTTTTGTATTTGGAAGAGAAAAGGTCAAAGGAGAAAGTCGGAGGCGGCAGAGATACGGTCAGTTTGAGGCGGTGGGTGTGGTGGCGATTGGGCGTTGACCGGTGAGATTCGAAAAGCTTTTGCTAGTGATTTGGGCTTTGGTTTGGGCCTGACTTGTGTTGGGCTGAGGTTTCTGTTTGATATTTGCATTTGGGTAAGCTTTGAGAAGACAATATAGACACAACTGGAATCTGATCTTGCAAAATATTTCAATGGCAAGAACTAAGGAAAAACCGATCGAGAATGGAGAAGATTTGGGTGACAAAGAAGAGGGTACTAGTAACTAGACACACAAATCTGATGCCTTTATTCATGGCTTTGGGAGAGATTGTTATTATCAAAATGAAGCTTTAGTTTCCTGATTAGACCCTAATTGTTATTCAATACGAAATAAACAAAAGATGGCCAAAGCAAGATCTAACAGAATTTCCCGGGCTTTGTTTTGCAACATCTCAAACATGACCACAAACAGGAAAAAAAGAAGAAGATGGCTTTATACTGAGTGATATCAATTCCGGCGCCTTTTCGTTCTCGGATTTTCCTGTTCCCTGTACCGATCTCTGCGTTCTTCTCTTTGGCGTTTCTTTGATATGAGCTCAACCTTGGCCTTCTTCTGCTCGTAAGACTTCCTCTTCTCCTCACCCTTAAGACCCTGTTTCTTTAACTACACATGACACAACATGAAACAATGAGAGAGAACCAGTTGGAAATTCAAGAATGTCATAGACTCAAAAGTTGTATTAGCTAGTGAAATTGTCAGTTACCTTGGCTGATTTTATCTGATGCAATTGTTGGACGAATGCGCGGACTTTTCTCTGATGGGAATCAAGGACAACAGCTCTTCTGGACTCTAGAGGTGCTCGTCTTCGACTCGGTGGATTCTTAGGCTTTGATGCAAAAGGAAGAGCCTCTTGCAATGATTTCGGAATCACCAGAGGATTGAACTTCTTAGGCTTCCTTTTAATTCCACCTCTCTGCCTTGACAAAACATCATTAAGAATGGCAAAGGATACGAAAAAACACTGAAAATGCCCAACTTAAAACTTGTAATTTACCGGGTATTCGGAATCCTTGTTCATAGGAATAGGAATATCGAGCAACCTCCTCAATTCGGAAACGGTTCTCATTCTTTCCCAAACCCGGTCGCGAGGCTGCAATGATGTGGTTAGTGGATTGTAAAAGCGAGGGATTTCCACTTGCGTCCATGGCTTAAAGAACACAATATCCCTCATCTGAATCATATCCTCAAATGTACATCTTGCAATTCCTTCCTTGGGAGTGAATCCTCCTTTCATTTGATTGCCTGTATGTTCTTTAGCAGCCTGCAAAGGGTTAAATGATGACAACTTCTATCAAATTAAGGAATCTTTTGCATCTTTTCACCAAGTCAGAGACTGAACATATCCTTGAAATGTAAACAAAACATTGAAATCCTACTGGGTCTCATCTTACCTTCTTCACCTGTCCTCGGATACCACTAGCGGTTTTAAGTTCCGCACCTTCAAACTTGGCTACTTCAAGATCTGATGTAAACATGTCCTTGATGAAGGCTGTCTTCGTGAAAATCTCACAAGGATAGCCCACAAATTTGATTTTCTTCATTATTCGCGTGGCATGATTGAACTCCAACACAACTGCTGTTGCTACTATTCTGAAGGACGACTGAAATTTTCACAGTGAACAAGGATCAAAGAATGTGTAATACAAGTAGTGGAAACATATAGCCAATATAAGTTTAACTTTTCCTTATACCAATCAAGACCATTTTCGCAACCGCGCCAAATGGCTCAATACAGAAAAAATGAGCACAAACCTGAGTGTTAGATAGTGTCTGAACAGCAACCACACCAGTGTTTGGTGGAGCCAGAGGTCCCCAAAACGTAGCAAGGCAATGCATGTGCTCAAGTGTGTACTTGAGCATACGGTATCGCCCAGTTTGATCTTCGGTGTAATAAACAGGCATTGTCTGGTAACGCCTCCATCCCATGGACACAACAATCGGATCCTGAGTCTTCAACTTTTTCCTGTGCCACCTATGCCCCTTAATCCTGACCTGTAGGAATTGAAAGGCCAAATCACCAGTAACAAGACAACCATGAAATTGAAGTGAGACTGTAGAAATTTTATTTGTTCAAACAGTTAGAACTTGAAAGCTATACCTGCATGTATCCAACATTTTCCTCACCAAGGCCAATTCCGCCCACCAGTACTGGATGACAAGGGTCAAAATATTCCACCATCTCAAAGGGTACACCATGCACTTCTAGTCTTAGGTACATTCCGGTACGAAACCCCTCTATTTCTATTCGGCTTGCTTCGTCCAGATCATTGAGTTCGGCTAGGTTCCTTTGTCTCTGATGCTCAACTTCTTCTTTTAACTGTCACAATGGCACATAAGTTACCGTTTAACCGACAGATGATGCAATGACTGATTGGAATATAATTTGATACAATAACAAAAAAAAATCACCTTGTCATAAAATTTACTTTCATTTGCTTTACCCTGCTTGGAAGTTTGTCCACTTCCTTCTTCATCTTCATCTTCAGATATTTGAGATCCAGTATACGTGTATGCATTAAGGAACACAAACAAACTAGACAAAGATAGAAATGGACCATAACAAACTAGACAAACATAGAAAGGATATTGCGAATCAAATCTTGCGCGTAGAGCAAGCTTTTTAAGCCTCCTTTTCTCAGAAGACCGAGTGTCATCCTTGCTCGATGCATCTTTCTTTGACATGACAGGTACTGAAAACTTCTCACCTGTCTTCAAATCTTCGAATTCATCATAAGCATCATCATCATTTTGATCACTGTCTGCCTCAAAGGCTTTGTTTCTCCCGGAGACCTTTGAAGGATCTCCGGTGACAAAACGGTCACGAACAGTCCTAATCATTTCTTCACTGCTCCAGTCCCTTGAACTTGAAGGATTTGAGAATTTAGAACAGTCCTCTGTGTTATTAATTCCAGCATCTAAACTTTCTGGAATTTTCTGCAAGAAAGAAATCAATCATGGCTACTAGTCAGCATATACAAGACATGCATAATGAGATGCACTTCATAAGTTCAAGAGACAAGAAGTAACACAGTAAAGTACAATCCAACTGAACCAGACGAACCTTTAGACCCTCCCCTTTCGGTTTGAAAAACTCTTCATCCTCGCTCCCTTCTTCATCACTAAATCGCCATGCTTCAGACAATTCAGATTGCCCATACACAAATTGCGATAGGCTAGTGTTCGGTCTTATAGCAAGTCTTCCCAATAAGGATTCTTTCCATTTCGCAGCATTCCCCAAATCCACTTTTACCACACAGAATCAAAGAGAACTCATGCATCAGTTCAAAAAAGAAAATTGTGTCCGGTTATCCAAAATAATGCTTCATTGGCCATCCTAAAATGCATCTAATCATCTCCTTCCAAATAACTACATACTATGTGTTTCTTTAGTAGGATTTATGCATCATTTGGCATCTAATTAGAATTTACCTTGCATATTGTCTTTCGATTCATCGCCATCAGAAGACTCTGAACCGGCATCACTTCTATCATCATCGTCACGTTCACTAGACGTCGAAGTATCATTATCCTCCACATCTTCATCCAATTCCTATACAAAAAAGATCCCAGATGGATGGATCGTTAGACTTTGTTTGCTTAAACCAATATCCTTGAATTGAGCAAAGCATCTATAAGGCAAACAGAAAATTTTCAAACAGTGTTGAGTGGTTCAATCACAATGTAGAGCTTCTTGTTGGTGAGGAATTTCCTAAATCTTACATTTTCATCGCCATTAACAAATCTTGCTCTTCTTCTGATCCTACCATCAGAAAACTCAACAACTTCTGAGCGATTGCTCTTCTCCTCACATCTTCTGAGTAACCGAGTAATTCCTTTAGCGTTCACCACTTTCTCGGAAAATTCTGGATTGTTAAAATCTCCATTCGCATATTCTTGATCAGATTCATCAGCTTCAGTATCATCCGAATAAGCATTTTCGCACTTCCCACTAAACAGTTTAATGTCGCTCTTCCCTAAACTTTCGTCAAGAGAGTGTTTTGTTTTCTGAAGTGACTTAACCAAGGACTCACCAACGTCATACCTTTTTCCTGATTACCACAAAAGATGAAAAAAGAAAGCCAACAACAAAAGCTACGGCGGAAAAAAAGAAAGAAGAAAGGGAGGTGTCGAATGAATAGAATACGCTACAAAGACGTGGAAGATAACTGCAATCAACCAAAAATATTAAACAAATGGTTCATATGTACCTTTTCCATCTCCATGTTCATCATCAGTTTTGGAGTACTGAACCAGGTGTTCGTTTATGTTTATATAGACAGCATCTTTATCATACAGAAGATCCCCATGACCGGACATAGGAGCATAAAACAGTCGCTCTTTGTCGCGTAATCCCTTCTTTTTGGCTGCTGAAGGTAGAGGGCAAGGATCAGCCAAGGAAGTAATTCTATCAAGGCTGAAGTCTCCTACACCTGCAATATGAACCTGGTAAAACGCAAAAAAAAAAAAATTAATAATCTAAGATTGAGGTAAAACAATCAAATTTCTCTCATGCTTTGGACGAAGCTTTAAACAATTAAAAATATGGAAGCTAATGTGACTCACATTGTCAAAGTGTTAGAACCCTAAAACTGAAAGGGAAAGGGATAGAAATCTGAGTAGCGAGCATCTCACTGATCAGCCAGTTTTGAGGAATCCTCATTTGTCATTCATTTCATTCTTCAAGTCTCCCCAATTACAAACTGATTTCCTCCTTTTATAATGCAGAAAACAAGATAACTAATCCCTAAAACTAAATAGAAATAAATCCATTAATAAAAAGCATAATGGAGAAAGTGGGAAAATGCCTAAAATCTAGGAAGTGGGAAGTTAAACTAATTGACTAGAAAATAAAGAAACTACTAATTAAAACTATCAATCTGGGATTGTATCAATCCATCCCCCTTGAAAATTGCCTTGTCCTCAAGGCGAAAACCAGCCACGTTTCAAAGAAGTGTAGGGTTGAATTCCTGGCCAATCCCAAGCATATTGCTGCAGCAAAAACACAATTCCACCTCGCAGCTGCATGTTCTGCCTTCCAGAATCTAGTTGGTGTCATCAATGAGCCTTGCAATCGGTGATTGTGGTTCTTCTAGCAGGAATATTGTGTTTTTCTTTTTTTGGGATGGTTAATTGGGTAGAGGATAGTAGAATTTGGCAAAAGGGGTTTGAAGAATCTTCAATCTAATCTGATGCAAGCATCTCACATCAGCCCACTGAGAGCAAGGATCTCACCCACAGGAATTTTGTTGAAGAATGAAGAAGCTTCAACCATTTGGATCAAATGGCTCTGATACCAAATGTTAGAACCCTAAAACTGAAAGGGAAAGGGATAGAAATCTGAGTAGCGAGCATCTCACTAATCAGCCAGTTTTGAGGAATCCTCATTTGTCATTCATTTCATTCTTCAAGTCTCCCCAATTACAAACTGATTTCCTCCTTTTATAATGCAGAAAACAAGATAACTAATCCCTAAAACTAAATAGAAATAAATCCATTAATAAAAAACATAATGGAGAAAGTGGGAAAATGCCTAAAATCTAGGAAGTGGGAAGTTAAACTAATTGACTAGAAAATAAAGAAACTACTAATTAAAACTATCAATCTGGGATTGTATCACAAAGCATTTTGGTATCACACAAAATATGACTGACGAAAGGAGTACTAAAGCAAAAAATTAATTAACTACCTAATGCTAAAATTGAAGTTTAATAAAACTACGATCATTTCATCAACAATCATATCTATAACGTTGAATATAGATTATGAACCATAGTGTCAGATAGGAAAATAAGATTCTTAAATGAATTCAGCTTCACATAAACTTTAACATGCTAGAACGTCTCTGAGAATGTCTTTGAATGGCACAACATGAAGATACTCTTATACTAAACAAGTAACCATATATCCATCTCATTCCTTATAAGTTACATACCTTAGTTCCTTTTTTTAAATTACACCCTCGCAAATATCCATATATTGTGACATTTCGGTCACATTTTTCGTCTTCTTGAATCCTCTCTGGTGGGGTTACATCCTCGACACGGTCTGCTACTACATAAGGGTGATTTGATCGCCAAGACAAAGGATTGAACTTGGCAACAGAAATAAATCTTGCAAGATTATGGACTTCACGTTTTGGGTACCTATTCATACCATCAACGTACATTACTCAGATCAGTAAAAAATTTCTTCCACACTGAACAAAATTGAATACATTCAAGGTCTAACATCAAAAACTCAAAAGGATCAAAAATATGTAAGTCAGACTGTTACTTACTTTCCATGAATAAGACCCGATAAATAGAACAACTTTGCGCCATCATATATTTCAGTCCAGAAGCGATGCTTAAGGCGCTTTTTTATTTTCCTCAGTTTTAACGCATCGCTAAACTTATCAAGATGTGTAAGAACTCCCATTACCTTGGGGAACCCATGAACTTGCATAAAATTTAGGAACTCAAATGTTTCCTGCAAATATAAAACCGATTTCATTAGCTCAACAGTTTTTGTTCACTCATAGATGGGGAAGAACTATCACGGATGGATACTAAACAATCGATCTAAACATAAAAATCCTTCACATGAATAATGACCTACCCAATTCTCACAGAACTAGATACGAGAGGACAGACAGAAAAGGCATACAACTTGAACAGATTTTGCATACAAAGACAGCAAAGGATAGGCATTAATTATGCTAATTAGACAAGGGCAAGTTGGCCTGGGAACGTGAAGATCTAATCAACTATATCAAGATAAAATTATATGATACTGATACTATCACAAAAATAATCATTGTACCGATATTTATTTGCAGGGAGGAAAACAAGTCAATTGGAAACAAACCCAAAAGAAAAAATGGAAGGGAAAACTCAACTCACCATTTCAAATCCATAGCTTCCATCTATAAGAAGCAATGCCAAATCAGCAATCTTTGCACAATCAATCATGCCATTAATGTCGTTCGGGCACTCAACGAACTGGAGTCGCCTTTTCTTACCTGTTACAGAAATGAATCGCATCAGTAATACATCCTCCAAAGACATAAAAATACTTCAGTCCAGGCATACTTTATAACACCACAAATCTGACTTCAACAATAACACAACGCAAAAGTGAAAAAATAAGGTGCAAACACTTGACTTAAAAAAAAAAAGGTGCATAACAGAACGAGTTACTGATGGAGTGATGATACGAACCCGATACAATAGTGATCGGACCTTTAACCTCAGTTAGGTTATGATTGGTATAATACTTCACAAGACACTTTATAACAAGTGATTTCCCAACCTGCAAGATCAAATTGAAGTCACCAACTAACTATATTTTCAATAGTACTAAAATTAGCCAAATAATTCAGCCAATTCATCAGAGAAAAAACGACCTTAGGTGGCCCATGAACTACAACAACAAAGGGAGGATCTTCGCCTGTGGATCTATCAACAGTAGGCATATGTAGCCTTCGTTGCTCTTTCTCCACATTTCGCGATTGCAGCCTCTTGGCTTTCGCATTCGAACGAAAAGCAAATGCCTGGCATCAGGTTCCAATCCACACAATTCAATCTCAAATTCGACCCTAACAACGATCAACATATCAAATACGACTGAATTTTGTAAACTAAATACAAAAACGCACCTTAGGGTTTTGGTCGGGTTTTTCAGAACGCTCGCCATTGTTGCTTTCCTTTTTCCCCTTCTTCTTCGCGGAGGAGCCCGATTGCCTAGTACGATGGAGTTTACGACATCGTTCTTCCATGGCCAGAAATGCTGAAAATCTCGCCCTTTTTGGAGAAGGAAATCTTGCTGAGAGCCAAGAGAGAAAGAGGCGAACGACTGCTTGAAGAAGACAGGGTTCGGTGGCTATTTATACTCTTCGGTAGAACAACGGGTACGGGTATTATCTTCACCAAAAGAAACGGGTACGGGTATTTATTATTTAAACCCGTATTGCTAAAAACAATTTAAAAAGTAAAAAACAAATTCCACGTCAGCGCTCCTTATCCCTCAAGTCAGTCTTCATCCTTGGCATCATTTGAAGGGAGAGCTCGCACACGCAACAATATACAAATAAATCGACACCGTCTGGTGAGAAATTCCGAATTCTCCATCGCTAGCTTGCAAGAACGAAGATGGATCTTCGCTCTCTCTGTAAACCAGCAATCGGTTTCTTCTTCTTCTTCTACCTCGCGATCTTTGAGTACTCTTCAGTCGATGGCCGATTGATTTCTCTCTCCAAGCCCCACCACAATAGCGTCGTCGCCTACGCCCGTTGGCTTACATCGCAGAATTCATGGGGTGTTCTCAAGTACCCTCTCTCTCTGAAATTCCTGTTTCTGCTCTTTTTTGTTTCATGAATTTTGCTTGATTTTATGGACTGTTTGGAATTTCCCCCAAATTAAAAGAGGCCAACTGTTCAAAACCCTAATGTTTATTTGCTTGATCATGCCATCTGTTGAGTGTTTTGACATGTTTACACTTTGGTTTAATCATTTTTCCCTGTAATCAGTGGTTGCAATTACTATTAGTTTCAGATGAACACACTCACACTCACATATCTGTGCTTACCAAGGTATAAAAGATCATATATCCATTCAAAATTGTCAAGTCCAAGTATTGCTTTTGTACTAGCTGGTTCATGTTGGTGGATAGGCGTGTTCTGTTTCGATGTATTTTAGTCTAAATACCGTTTGGCTCTAACTTTAGCTCATGTCACTGGTTGTAGCACTATCTCAAGTGATCTTGGAGGAGCACCATTTGGGTAAGTACCAAAGTACAATCCTCCTTTCACATTGAGTTCAACTTTGTTAAGCCAAGTGATCTTATGGCTTAGTTTATTCTTTTGTTGGTCATACCATTCTTCAGGAATGTGGTTTCATATAGTGATGGGCTTCCTGAAGAAGGAAAGGGCATACCCTATTTTTATTTGAGTACCCTTGACCCAACTCCTGTGAATGCTTTGAAAGACCCACGAGCTTCATTTTCCATTAGTGAGTATCCGCTTGGAACTTGTGGGAAGAGAGACCCTGAAAACCCCACTTGTGCTAAAATGACACTCACAGGAAAGGTTTGTTATTTTCCTCTTTTTTTCTTTTCCTATGCGTTTGCTGTA
This sequence comes from Polygonum maritimum, assembly GCA_963924305.1. NCBI lineage: Eukaryota > Viridiplantae > Streptophyta > Magnoliopsida > Caryophyllales > Polygonaceae > Polygonum > Polygonum maritimum. The sequence goes on from OZ002736.1 coordinate 30,926,862, forward strand.
AATATTGTTGGCTCAAGTATCTTGTTAGTGTAAGTAATGGTAAGTTGCAGTTGTGAACTCATGATTTTGCTTCAACTTTGGCCAATAAGACATAGAAATCTAAAAGCTTCTATACCATATCAGGAAATTGATGATTAGTGCTGTATTTTTAATGGTGGTCAAAGTGTGATATGCATTCTGGTCTGGATGACCTTACTGTTGTGGTAAATGAGCCATTTTGCCAGGGCCACTGTGGTGAAAGATTTTCCTAATCTACTAGACGATGTTTTCACTTTTGTGTCTCCATGCCATGTATTAGTTTGCTTATTTTAGTGGAGTTGAAACTGGTTTCTTATAGATTAATGTAACCTAATAAGAACTCAGATGAATTTTGTTCTTAAAAAATGCTTTTCATATGCTATCTCAGTTGGAATTGTTGGAGAATGACGCAGAGGAAGCTAAGTTTGCAAGAAATGTATTGTATAAGAAGCACCCCGAGATGAAAGGTAAACATACAGACATCACTGTTTTCAGATTGCCTTTAATCTCCTCAACATCGATCTAAAGATATATTTTAGTTACTATAAGGTAGCAAAATCTGGATGGTGAAGTTCAGTCACACCACAAAGCCCTATGTCATTAATATTTCATATTTGGATGGTTTGTAGTTTGGCCAAAGGATCACAATTTCCGGATCTTCAAGCTCACAACCGAAGACATCTTTCTGATCAACTGGTTTGGTGGTCGGAAAGCCATCACTGTGGATGATTACTTGAATTTCGAAATGTGAGTACCATGGTTTATATTCCATACTAGTCTACACATGTTTTCTTTGTTTGTAGAGGGAGGATGCATAAAGGTTTTTAGATATACTTGATTGCTCTCAATTGTTGCCTTTACCAATTCCTTCCTCATATCCCCTTCAAATATGTGATGCTTATTTGCAGGAACAGTGATGCAGCTAGTATGTAGATGATAAGCCCGTATCGCATCCGAATATTGCTATCCGTGGCATATGCTATATACTTTCAATGTTAGAATGATCATATCTCATTGTAATCAAAACACTTGTTCATATTGATTATTTCTTCAAAAGCCTTTACTTTGTACATATGTGAAATGAATGTATAATAAATGATGAAATACAACTATTGTGTTATCCCATGGATGTATTGTTAACTCCGTGTTTCCAAGATGAATAGCACGGTAAAAAAAAAACAGACACAAAGGATGTTTCCAACATGAATAAATAAATTTGAAAAAAAAACATGGTCGATCGTCTGTTTATATTATTGACCCAAAGCATAAACGAGGATTAAACACAAACAAACAAACAAAGAAAACAAAGTCCAAACAAACAAGCAAGCAAAAAGCAAAAAGAGAAACCTAAACAACAAATTAATGAGTTGCTAATTTTGTTTCTTCTTCTAACCACCGATTCCTCTCGGTGGTAGCATGAATGTCACCCAAAGAATAACCCACAAAATGACAAAAAGACGTACGCCATCAAAATGATGGCACCCATACATGAGAAGAAAAATAAGAGCACCTGTAGAAAACTTATGAAAATATGGACAAAAGATGGCTCTTTTGCTTGTTGCTGCGCATATTGCGCTTTCCTCAATTCGATCGCTCGTTCATACAGTGAGAGCACTCGTTCTTTTCTTGTTTCTGCGCAACGACCTCCTCCTCGTTTGCTGCTATCATGGAAGTCAATAATAATGGGCACATCATACAACAACCTATCACTACCACCACCCTAAATCTTTCGTTGATAGTAGTGGTGCTGTCTAGCTGCAAATGCATGTATCAATTTACGAAATCAATTAATCAAATCATTTATCAATCGTATAAACAAAACAAAAACCCACATACCAACCACCTCAAGATTTTCTTCTTTGAATTAATGGGAGGGATTAACGTACTCTGGCTTGAACAAGTTTTTCACTGCAGTAGGTAGAATATGCAATCAAACGTCTCTCTCTTTTCTTTTTTCTTGTTTATGATTGATAACAATACTATTATTAGATGAGTAATTTTTTATGGGTAGAAAATTATTAGAGAAGTAACAAATTATACCAGATATTGTTAGTTTGTTAAGCTATTCCGTAGGAAATCTCAAATCTAGCCGGTTTGTACTGTTATTTTTGTGAAAAAATTGATTGGTGTCATTCTCATAGGCAAAGAAGTTGCTGACATGGACTAGAGAATTTTGCATTTTGCATTTTGCATTTGATTATTAAGTTGCAAAATCAACATGTTTATTTTCCTTGGTGACTTTGTCAATTAAGCTAGCGTATTTTCCCGTGCCTTGCGTGGATTTGTTCAAATTTTAATTGAACTAGTTGTACCCGTCGTGCCATGCACGACTTATGTTTTGTAATTTTTTGAATATATTATAAATAAAATATTAGTGTGAAAATGTATAATAAAAATTCGATATAATTTAATTTCATGGAAATTACAATTCTTTACTTGTTCTATAATCGATTAAGAATATATTGTTATGCAAATCACGTACTTATATCTTATAGTCAATAACTTACATTATTTTGCAAATTATATTTACTTATATTAAATATAGTATGCAAATTGTCAACTTGATATAAACAAAGGTAGTTGTTTTAATCATAATATTTAATAAGTAGATCATATAAAAAAACAATGTACTATAAAAATAAGTAGAGCAAATACAATGTGAAGATCATACAAAAATATAAAAAAACGTACTTGAATGCAAACACAATTGATAGATAGATAAGTAATTGTGATGATGTACTTAGAATATACATATAATTGGTCTTATTTTTTATTCAATATTAACCTTCAATTTAATGATGGATAGATAGATATACTGATGTAGTGATTTTCGAATTAAAAAGATGGATAGTATGGCTTTAAAGATAAAATTGAGGATTATATAATTAAGGGAAATAAAAGATATAAAGTTGTTATTATCTATTTGAGTTGAAAAAAAAAATCAAGCGGGGCCAGAATCAACGTGGTGGCTCGAAAATGGTCGGATGACTCGTGTTTTGTAAATTTTTGAATATATTATAAATAGAATATTAGTGTGAAAATGTATAATAAAAAATTTGATATAATTTAATTTCATGGAATATTACAAGTCTTTAATTGTTCTATAATCGATTAAGAATATATTGTTATGCGGATCACGTACTTATATCTTATAGTCAATAACTTACATTATTTTGCAAATTATATTTACTTATATTAAATATAGTATGCAAATCGTCAACTTGATATAACCAAATTAAACAGGTAGTTGTTTTAATCATAATATTTAATAAGTAGATCATATAAAAACACAATGTACTACAAAAATAAGTACATCAAAAACAATGTGAAGATCATACAAAAATATAAATAAACGTACATGAATACAAACATAATTGATAGATAGAGAGGGAATTGTGATGATGTACGTAGATAGATAGATAATTGGTCTTATCTTTTATTCAATATTAACCTTCAATTTAAAGATATATAGATAGATATATTGATGTGGTGATTTTTGAATCAAAGATGGATAGTATGGCTTTAAAGATAAAATTGAGGATTATATAATTAAGGGAAATAAAAGATATAAAGTTGTTATTATCTATTTGAGTTGGAAAAAAAAAATTAAAATCAAGCGGGGCCAGAATCAACGTGGTGGCTCGAAAACGGTCGGCTTTTATAATATATATATTGATTTTGTTTGAAAAAAAACCATTTAACATACTTACATAATGTACATATATTAGTATATTAAATCTATGTTTAAATATTATTATATAGAGGTAGGTTCTATAGAGAACAAGTTTTTATAGAGAACACGAGAACAAATCTCATGGGATGAGATTTGTAATGGATGGTGAGATATTAGTCCATAATATCCAAAAATAAGAAAATCACAAAAAAATCTAAAATAGGAGAGATCTTCTCCATCATCTACCAATTGTAACTACCAAAAATATAATTCTGTAAAATCAAAATTTACGCTCCATTGTAGATCCAGAAGAGACGCTCCCAAAAATCATCGGCTCCATTGCAACCACGAGAGACGCCTCCGGCGACCCACCACGAGAGACGCCTCCGGCGACCCACCACGAGAGACGCCTCTGGCGACCCACCATGAGAGAAGCCTCCGGCGACCCACCACGGGAGAAAATAACGTTGACCGACGATAGATCCTCTGCTCACCGGCGACCACCAGCCACCAGTGTTCCGACGACCGGCGATAAATCCCCTGCTCACCGGCAACCACCAGCGGTAAGCAAATATTCCAGCGAATTAATTCGAAAATATACGTAAATTAATGCAATTCGTAACAACCACACCCTACAGATTCTCTGTATACATACACTATAATATTGTATATAACGAATTGCTAAATGTATATAAACAATATGCAATTAATGAAAATCATAAATATGGCAACAGGTAATTTTGTATATAACTTTTTCATCATGTATATGATTGTTTTGATTTAGTATATGGCGTGATTTTATGTGTAAATTGTTTACGTGACCTATTTTTACAGATCAAGATGTATATAGGTACAATAATAATGTATATGACAACCCGGGGAATGTATATACGAAATTTTTCTTCACTTGATTGTTTTTGTGACCTAATTCTACGGATCGAGATGTATACAGGTACAATAATATTATATATGACAACCCGAGAAATGTGACCTATTTCTACAGATCAAGATATATATATGTATAGTAATATTGTATATGACAACCTAAGGCATGCATATACGAAATTTCTTGTGGTTGGATTGTTTATGTGACCTATTTCTACAGATCAAGATGTATAAATGTACAGTAATACTGTATATAACAACCTGAGAAATATATATATAAAATTTATTGTATTCATATGTTTAATCGTACAATTAATTATGCCAGAATATTGTAAATATAGTGTATATAATGCTTTCATGGTGTATATACAAGACTATACCATGTATATATAGTTAATAATTCGTACATGACGTATGGATATCCAATATATTATTAACACTTGCTATAATTACGAGATTGAGTTGAAATTTGAAAATTAATTAACAATTGCTATAATTAAGGGATTCCTTTTGTGATTTGATACAAAAATCCGATAACTTCCTTATGATCCCATTGAAAACCACCCTAAGATAACTTCCTTTTTGTTTTTTAAAAAATCCGATTTTTTTATAGCTCCTAAAATTACGGGATAGTGATCTCATAATAAAATTGGTGCACTTTTGGGATTAATCTCAGCCATTAAACTCAATCTCATCCAAAGGCCTATAATTGTTCTCTTGTTCTCTAATACTTATGTGTTCTCAATTGAACTTTAATCTTATTATATATTCGTTAATCATAGATATATGTATGTTATTGCTAAGTGCATAGGAATAATAAGATAGGATAAGAAATCCAATTTTTAGATTAAAATCCTAAAAAAATCCCTAATTGTATTTTAAAATAATAAATTCTTCAATTACTATAATTAGCTTATACATTTTCTAGCCATATAATATAAATAATCGATACAATAACTAATATATAAAGTTGATAAATTACAGATTTGACGGTAAAAGAATCATAATAAGCTTACAGATTTGATCTTAAAACATGTTTTTCATATGCTATCTCAGTTGGAATTGTTGGAGAATGACGCAGAGGAAGCTAAGTTTGCAAGAAATGTATTGTATAAGAAGCACCCCGAGATGAAAGGTAAACATTCTTCTTGGATACACACATCACTGTTTTCAGATCGCCTTTTTAATCTCCTCAATATCGGTCTAAAGATATATATATTTTAGTTACTGTAAGGTAGCAAAATATGGATGCATGGTGAAGTTTAGTCACACCACAAAGCCCTATGTTGTTAATATTTCATATTTGGATCGATGGTTTGTAGTTTGGCCAAAGGATCACACTTTCCGGATCTTCAAGCTCACAACCAAAGACATCTTTCTGATCAACTGGTTTGGTGGTCGGAAAGCCATCACTGTGGATGATTACTTGAATTTCGAAATGTGAGTACCATGGTTTATATTCCATACTAGTCTACACATGTTTTCTTTGTTTGTAGAGGGAGGATGCATAAAGTTTTTTAAATATACTTGATTGTTCTCAATTGTTGCCTTTACCAATTCCTTCCTAATTAATATCCCCTTCAAATATGTGATGCTTATTTGCAGGAACAGTGATGCAGCTAGTATGTAGATGATAAACCCGTATCGCATCCGGATATTGCTATCCGTGGCATATGCTATATACTTTCACTGTCAGAATGATCATATCTCACTGTAATCAAAACACTTGTTCATATTGATTATTTCTTCAAAAGCCTTTGTGCATATGTGAAATGAAAGTATAATATATGATGAAATAAAACTATTGTGTTATCCCGTGGATGTACTGTTAAGACCCTAACTCCGTTGTTTCCAAGATGAATATATAGCACGGTAAAAAGAACCAGACACAAAGGATGTTTCCAAGATGAATAAATAAATTTGAAAAAAAAACATGGTCGATCGTCTGTTTATATTATTGACCCAAAGCATAAACGAGGATTAAACACGAACAAACAAAGAAAACAAAGTCCAAACAAGCAAGCAAAAAGCAAAAAGAGAAACCTAAACAACAAATTAATGAGTTGCTAATTTTGTTTTCTTCTTCTAACCAAGATCAGGAATCGGTGGTAGCATGAATGCCACCCAAGCAAACACCAAACGAAAGATGTACCCCATCAAAATGGCGGCACCTGCAATTGAGAAGAGAAATAAGAACGCCTGTAGAAAACTTATGAACATATAGACAAGAGATGACTGTTCTGCTTGTTGCTGCGCATATTGCGCTTTCCTAGATTCGATCGCTCGTTCATACAGCGAGAGCACTCGTTCTTGCTCTAAGATCCTTTGTTCCAGTTTTGAAACCTTCTCTTGTTTCTGCACAACAACCTCCTCCTCCTCCTCGTTTGCTGCTATTAAGGGAGTCAATAATAATGGCTCATCATACAACAACCTATCACTACCACCACCATAAATCTTTCGTTGATAGGTGGTCGTCGTCTTCATTCTCGCAGCCCGAAACTGTCTAGCTGCAAATGCATGTATCAATTTACGAAATCAATTAATCAAATCATTTATCAATCGTATAAAAAAAACAAAAATCCATATACCAACGACCTCAAGATTTTCTTCTTTGAATTAATGGGAGGGATTAACGCACTCTGGCTTGAACAACTTTTCACTGCCGTAGGTAGAATATGCAATCAAACTTCTCTTTTTTCTTGTTTATGATTGATAACAATACTATTATTAGAGGAGTAATTTTTTTTGGTAGAAATTATTAGAGAAGTAACAAATTATACCAGATATTGTTAGTTTGTTAAGCTATTCCGTAGGAAATCTCAAATCTAGCCGGTTTGTACTGTTATTTTTGTGAAAAAATTGATTGGTGTCATTCTCATAGGCAAAGAGGTTGCTGACATGGACTAGAGAATTTAGCATTTTGCATTTGATTATTAAGTTGCAAAATCAACATGTTTATTTTCCTTGGTGACTTTGTCAATTAAGCTAGCGTATTTTCCCGTGCCTTCGGATTTGTTCACATTTTAATTGAATTTTGTTTGAAAAAAAACCATTTAATATACTTACATAATGTACATATATTAGTATATTAAATCTATGTTTAGATATTATTATATAGAGGTAGGTTCTAGTTTTTATAGAGAACAAGAGAACAAATCTCATGGGATGAGATTTGTAATGGATGGTGAGATATTAGTCCATAATATCCAAAAATAAGAAAATCACAAAAAAATCTAAAATGGGAGACATCTTCTCCATCATCTACCAATTATAACTACCAAAAATATAATTCTGTAAAATCAAAATTTACGCTCCATTGTAGATCCAGAAGAGACGCTCCCAAAAATCATCGGCTCCATTGCAACCACGAGAGACGCCTCCGGCGACCCACCACGAGAGACACCTTCGGCGACCCACCATGAGAGAAGCCTCCGGCGACCCACCACGGGAGAAAATAACGTTTACCGACGATAAATCCTCTGCTCACCGGCGACCACCAGCCACCAGTGTTCCGACGACCGGCGATAAATCCCCTGCTCACCGGCAACCACTAGCGGTAAGCAAATATTCCAACGAATTAATTCGAAAATATACGTAAATTAATGCAATTCATAACAACCACACCCTACAAATTCTCTGTATACATACACTATAATATTGTATATAACGAATTGCTAAATGTATATAAACAATATGCAATTAATGAAAATCATAAATATGACAACAGGTAATTTTGTATATAACTTTTTCATCATGTATATGATTGTTTTGATTTAGTATATGGCGTGATTTTATGTGTAAATTGTTTACGTGACCTATTTCTACAGATCAAGATGTATATAGGTACAATAATAATGTATATGACAACCCGGGGAATGTATATACGAAATTTTTCTTCACTTGATTGTTTTTGTGACCTAATTCTACGGATCGAGATGTATACAGGTACAATAATATTATATATGACAACCCGAGGAATGTATATAATTTTTTCATTATGTATATGATTGATTTGATTTAGTATATGTCCATCGTATTTCTGCGGCCACCACCATTGCGTCGGCCACATTGAACCACCATTGTGCCGGCCGTCAGAACCACCAATTCGTTGGAAGGCCCCGTCGGAACCACCACATTGAACCACCACGTTGCCAAAGTCACCACCAACCACCACGTTGTCATTTATTGTATATATGCACAATAATATTGTATATGACAACCTGAGAAATGTATATACGAAATTTGTTGTGGTTGAATCGTCTATGTGACCTATTTCTACAAATCAAGATGTATATATGTATAGTAATATTGTATATGACAACCTAAGGCAAGCATATACGAAATTTCTTGTGGTTGGATTGTTTATGTGACCTATTTCTACAGATCAAGATGTATAAATGTGCAGTAATACTGTATATATATAACAACCTGAGAAATATATATATAAAATTTATTGTATTCATATGTTTAATCGTACAATTAATTATGCCAGAATATTGTAAATATAGTGTATATAATGCTTTCATGGTGTATATACAAGACTATACCATGTATATATAGTTAATAATTCGTACATGACGTATGGATATCCAATATATTATTAACACTTGCTATAATTACGAGATTGAGTTGAAATTTGAAAATTAATTAACAATTGCTATAATTAAGGGATTCCTTTTGTGATTTGATACAAAAATCCGATAACTTCCTTATGATCCCATTGAAAACCACCCTAAGATAACTTCCTTTTTGTTTTTTAAAAAATCCGATTTTTTTATAGCTCCTAAAATTACGGGATAGTGATCTCATAATAAAATTGGTGCACTTTTGGGATTAATCTCAGCCATTAAACTCAATCTCATCCAAAGGCCTATAATTGTTCTCTTGTTCTCTAATACTTATGTGTTCTCAATTGAACTTTAATCTTATTATATATTTGTTAATCATAGATATATGTATGTTATTGCTAAGTGCATAGGAATAATAAGATAGGATAAGAAATCCAATTTTTAGATTAAAATCCTAAAAAAATCCCTAATTGTATTTTAAAATAATAAATTCTTCAATTACTATAATTAGCTTATACATTTTCTAGCCATATAATATAAATAATCGATACAATAACTAATATATAAAGTTGATAAATTACAGATTTGACGGTAAAAGAATCATAATAAGCTTACAGATTTGATCTTAAAACATGTTTTTCATATGCTATCTCAGTTGGAATTGTTGGAGAATGACGCAGAGGAAGCTAAGTTTGCAAGAAATGTATTGTATAAGAAGCACCCCGAGATGAAAGGTAAACATTCTTCTTGGATACACACATCACTGTTTTCAGATCGCCTTTTTAATCTCCTCAATATCGGTCTAAAGATATATATATTTTAGTTACTGTAAGGTAGCAAAATATGGATGCATGGTGAAGTTTAGTCACACCACAAAGCCCTATGTTGTTAATATTTCATATTTGGATCGATGGTTTGTAGTTTGGCCAAAGGATCACACTTTCCGGATCTTCAAGCTCACAACCAAAGACATCTTTCTGATCAACTGGTTTGGTGGTCGGAAAGCCATCACTGTGGATGATTACTTGAATTTCGAAATGTGAGTACCATGGTTTATATTCCATACTAGTCTACACATGTTTTCTTTGTTTGTAGAGGGAGGATGCATAAAGTTTTTTAAATATACTTGATTGTTCTCAATTGTTGCCTTTACCAATTCCTTCCTAATTAATATCCCCTTCAAATATGTGATGCTTATTTGCAGGAACAGTGATGCAGCTAGTATGTAGATGATAAACCCGTATCGCATCCGGATATTGCTATCCGTGGCATATGCTATATACTTTCACTGTCAGAATGATCATATCTCACTGTAATCAAAACACTTGTTCATATTGATTATTTCTTCAAAAGCCTTTGTACATATGTGAAATGAATGTATAATATATGATGAAATAAAACTATTGTGTTATCCCGTGGATGTACTGTTAAGACCCTTACTCCGTTGTTTCCAAGATGAATAGCACGGTAAAAAGAACCAAACACAGAGGATGTTTCCAAGATGAATAAATAAATTTGAAAAAAAAAACATGGTCGATCGTCTGTTTATATTATTGACCCAAAGCATAAGCGAGGATTAAACACGAACAAACAAAGAAAACAAAGTCCAAACAAGCAAGCAAAAAGCAAAAGAGAAACCTAAACAACAAATTAATGAGTTGCTAATTTTGTTTCTTCTTCTGAGCAAGATCAGGAATTGGTGGTAGCATGACTAACAACCAACAAATCACCCAAAAAAAGACGTACCCCATTAAAATTATGGCACCTATTAATGAGAAGAGAAATAAGAGGCCCTGTAGAAGAAGTATGAAATTATCGACAAGAGATGGCTTTTTTGCTTGTTGTTGCACAAATTGCGCTTTCCTGAATTCGATCGCTCGTTCATACAGTGAGAGCACTTGTTCTTGCTCTATGATCCTTTGTTCCAGTTTTGAAACCTTCTCTTGTTTCTGCGCAACAACCTCCTCCTCCTCCTCCTCCTCCTCGTTTGCTGCTATTATGGGAGTCAATAATAATGGGCACATCATACAACAACCTATCACTACCACCACCATAAATCTTCCGTTGATAGTAGTGGCGGTCGTCGTCTTCATTCTCGCAGCCCGAAACTGTCTAGCTGCAAATGCATGTATCAATTTACGAAATCAATTAATCAAATCATTTATCAATCGTATAAACAAAACAAAAACCCACATACCAACCACCTCAAGATTTTCTTCTTTGAATTAATGGGAGGGATTAACGTACTCTCGCTTGAACAACTTTTTCACTGCCGTAGGTAGAATATGCAATCAAACTTCTCTCTTTTTTCTTGTTTATGATTGATAACAATACTATTATTAGATGAGTAATTTTTTTGGTAGAAATTATTAGAGAAGTAACAAATTATACCAGATATTGTTAGTTTGTTAAGCTATTCCGTAGGAAATCTCAAATCTAGCCGGTTTGTACTGTTAGTTTGATTAGCATTTTGCATTTGATTATTAAGTTGTAAAATGAACATGTTTATTTTTCTTAATTGGTGACTTACTGACTTTGTCAATTAAGCTAGCTAGGAATTAGAACAGGCAACCGAGAAAGAAATCATGCATGTGCATAGAATTAAGCACCATGAAAAATTTATTCACAAATGACACGAGTTTCGGTTTTGAGATTGTCTCGATGAGCTTATCTACAGAAGAAACGAATACGTATATATAGGGAAAAATATATATATAGAGAAAGAGTCATGTAGGAAGGATTCTTACGGTAGGAAATATGAATGAATTGTGGGCGTTTGATCTAACACATCCAATGGCTAAGATTAATCCCGTTTATTCTAAAAAATAAAAAATAAAATAAAATTACAAATTACTCTTCCTGTTCCCGTTTCTCTCGTCCCCTTCGTTCTCCTCCCGCTAATCAGCCGCCCCACCTCCTCTCTCGCCCCGTCCGCCACTCCCTCCATCGCCTCCCCCTCTCCCTCGGCCCCTCGTTCTCGTCCCCATCCGCCCCCGAGCCTCGTCACCTCCGCCTACAGTCCGCGATGGCGCTCGCTCCGAAAGACGTGTACGGCTTAGATCTTCTCCTCCGCTCGCCTCGGTTCGATCTCCGGCATCTAGATCCAGGCCGTGGAAGACCTAATTCGGAAGATCCACCTGCGGAGCTCGGATCCGGAGGCTGTGGCGGTGGTGAAACTCAAGCCGCCGACGACGACGACGACGAACTCGGCGAGACAAATCGCACATTCCAGATCTCGTTTCCCGATCTTGAGCCTTCTCACGTCGGAGTAAACGAACTTAGGGAGCGTTTCGATGTCAGATCTGGCTAGTCCGCCTCCGAACGGTAGGAGTTCGATTTCGGATCGGCTTCTCGATTTGGTTTTCGATGTCGGCGGCTTCTTGCTCGCTGGCGAGCAATCCTCCGCCTCGGATCTCCGGAAGCAAATCGGAAGAGCTCGGGTGCTTTCTGACCTCGTGCACCTTGTGCAGGAGGCCGCTCAAATCCGGCGAGGACGTCTACATGTACATGTAAGTAATTTGGGGGAATTCGTTGATCTGAGATCCGATTGGTCAAAATTAGTTGAGATCTGGAGTCGATTGACTTCTAGAAGTTGCTACTTGTGCTGATTTTCAATTGAATTTGAATTTTGTGCAGGGGAGATCAAGGCTTTTGTAGTGTCGAGTGTAGAACGAGGCATTATACTCCCTGTATATCTCCTCACATTCTCTAGCATTACATTATCCTTTCTGTTCTTTCTGCCATCAACAATTCAGTTGTATGTTTTAAATATTATTGACTGATGATAGGGATTAGGGAACAATTCTGGAGATTACCTAAAGCTACAAGCTATATTGGAAGGCTATGGGATCACAAGTGTCATTGTAGATGTGTCAAGACCTGATTGGTTGAGGAATGCTGCTGGTTTGTTAGACCTCAATTACTGGAAGGGCACCCTCCGTCCTTATCCCGTTCTTGATTGGTACCTCAAGAGAGTAGATGATGCCGGCAGTTCCGGCGCCGGTGATGGAAGTGGAGGAGGAAAGAGGCTATGGCTTATCTTAACGTGTATGGTATGTATGTATGTATATATTTCATGGTTTATGATTTTGAGCGGCCATGGCTTGATCTGTGGAGCTGTGTGGAATTATGAGTAATGATTTGGAATAGAAGTTTGTATTGGCTTTTGTTGTTTAATTTGTTTTGCATTTTCGTTATTTGTGAGATTGGAGACTCAGTTGCTTTAGGAAGTTGAAATCTTGTGTGAGCCTAATTGCTAAATGTAGCAAGATTATACTACTGGAAAAATGATGGATTAGTGCTTGATCTGATTTAGTAAAATAATACGATTTTATTCAGTTGGGGAACCGATGAAGTTTGGGGTGGAGAATGAACTTTATTTTTTGATCATTGAGTTGCATAAATTTGACCATTGAGTTGCACAAATATGACCATTGAGTTGCACAAACGTGACCATTGAGTTGCACAAATAGAATTCAACACATTGGCTATAGAGTTGAAGAACAAATTTTCATTGGTTGCACAAACGTGACCATCGAGTTGCACAAACGTGACCATCGAGTTGCACAAACGTGAACATTGAGTTGCACAAACGTGACCATTGAGTTGCACAAATAGAATTCAACACATTGTGAAGAACAAATTGACCATTGAGTTGCACAAACGTGACCATTGAGATGCACAAACGTGACCATTGAGTTGCACAAACGTGAACATTGAGTTGCACAAATTGACCACTGAGTTGCACAAACGTTACCATTGAGTTGCACAAACGTGAACATTGAGTTGCACAAACGTGACCATTGAGTTGCACAAATAGAATTCAACACATTGGCAATAGAGTTGAAGAACAAATTGAACCACTGAGTTGCACAAACGTGACCATCGAGTTGCACAAACGTGAACATTGAGTTGCACAAACGTGACCATTGAGTTGCACAAATAAAATTCAACACATTGGCAATAGAGTTGAAGAACAAATTGACCACTGAGTTGCACAAACGTGATCATCGAGTTGCACAAACGTGAACATTGAGTTGCACAAACGTGACCATTGAGTTGCACAAATAGAATTCAACACATTGACAATAGAGTTGAAGAACAAATTGACCACTGAGTTGCACAAACGTAACCATCGAGTTGCACAAACGTGACCATTGAGTTGCACAAACGAAAAATAATCAAAAAAAAATCAGGAAAAAACGAAAACGAAAAAAACGAAAAAAAAACGCGTATAATTCGCGTATTATACGCGTATAATACGCGAATTAAAAACGCGTATAATACGCGAATTATTCGCCGAGATTATGGGCGTGCGCGTGTATGGGCTTTTTCCCCCCGCTTGATGAACGGCCGAGATTCATTCCTATTTCCTACCATAATAATGGTTCCTACCGGATCCGGGCCCTATATATATATAGCGGGGAAAAAGTTTTAGGGTCACGTACACTTGACCCCCTTACAGACACCCCCCTCTTCGCCCCTTTGGTATCAGAGCGTGGTGGTGGGAAAATAAATTTTCAAAGCATTAAATTTGAACTTAAATTTACTATAAGAACATTAAATTGCTTGAAGAAGCATTTAATTGCTAGAAAACTTAAAGCTACGTAACTATTTTGATAGCTAACTACTGATTTCTAGCCAAAATTCAAACTTGGTATTTACTACCCCACATGGTATTCAATTTTGCAGAACCAAAATTCAATACTCACTATTCACTATTTATAAGTTATTATCCATAAACTACTATTAAGAAACTATGACTAATAAACCACTTCGCCAAGAAGAGTTAGTTTATAAAACGTTTGACTACTTAAATCTGGAAATCATAAATCCAGTAAAAAGAATTATAACTATAGACAAACAAAAGCATGTTTGCTATTTTAAAACTGAGTTTACTAGATATGAACTCCATTCAGAATCTTCCCACTTAAATTCTATTACAGACTTGATAATAGAATTAGGAAATTCTTTACAATGGAACAACGAAAAGTTTCATAACCTTGTTTCTATCATTAGCAATTATATGTTAGATAAAAACAAGAGACTAAAACAACTAATGGATAATCAAGATTATTTTAAAACATCTTTAAAAAAGATAGAAGATCTTGATCATACCCTTAGAAAACTAACTAGTACTTTTGAGAATTTCAAACTTAAAAGCTTACCTGAAAAACAGGATGTGATAAATCTCAAAAAAATGATTGAAGAAAGCAGATACAATGAAGCTGAAATTCAATCAAAAGACTTGCTTAATCAGATTAAACATCAGTCTGAAAGCATCAAAACTCACTTTGATATCGAAATCAAAAAATTAGAAAATATTTTGATAGATATCAGAAACATACAACTAAACTAGATGAGCCAGTACAAAAATGATTGGTACAACATGGCTACACTTTATATTCAGCAAACTTATACTCTTCAAAAAGATATAAATGCTGGATATAATCAGAATGACTTTTCTTCAAACTCTGATAAAACTTTTTGTGCTATGCTAAACACTATAATAGCATTAGTTACATCACTACACAATAGACTAGACTCAATTGAAGAAAAACTTTCAGAAATTGAATCACAAAACAGAGAGATTAGAAATCTATTCACTGAAGACTCAGGTGAAATGAACCAATTAATAGAAAAGATTTCTAAACTTAATCTACAAAAGAAACATACTATCAATAATTTTCTAATGTTTAAACCATTAGAAAAGGATTCCCAGAAGAAAGAATGAGCTCAATCACTAGACCTTTCACAGGAATACCTAGAAGACTTTCAATGGATTCTAGAACTGAATCTAATACTTCTACACCTTGGGTAAATTCTATACTAAGAAGAACCCAATCAACTAGTAGTACTTTAGAAGAATTAATAGACGTTGAAAATGACTTAACAATATTTTCAAACGATCAATTAAATCTTCTAAATCCTTCAACGTTATATAGATCTGGTATTTTTAGAATAAATACAGGACTATATAGGCACCATAGGGAAGAACTACTTTCTATCCCAGACGGTGAACAACAAATCTTAGATCTCATGTCTTCAGAAGCCGTAAGAGATCTAAGAAGAAAAAACTACAGAATCATACATCTAGGATTAATTGTCATAGGTGTAAGAGGATTAGTGCGTCAAAAAATTGGTGCAAAAGTCTTACTGTGTCTATTGGATACGAGACACGCAGAATTAGATAAACAACTTCTAGGAACCTTAGAAGTTGACTTGAATGATAATTCAGGAATAGTATATCTATCCCCGAATTATACTATGGAAATAACTGATTTCTGCAAATACTTTAAAATCCTTATACAGGTAAAAGGATTCGAAAACTTCAGAGGAAAAAACATCTTATTAGACATAAACTTTCTAGGAAAATGTATGACTAAACATAATCCTAGGATAAAAATAAAACTTGATGAGGTAGTTAAAGCCTTAACCTCCAAAGGGATAAAATTCCTTAACCCAATGGAAATAGATTCCTCAGAATTAGCAGGAACTGAGTGGGATATTAAAAATCCTAACGAAACCCCTAAAACTCTACAACCAAGTGAAGCTGTAACCTATAATAATCCTGACGGAACTTTATCTATTAGGTTTAAAGATTACAGTACTTCTAAAAAACAGGAAATAGACACCGATGATGAATCCATTAGTGAATTACAAAGAAATTTGTAAAAATGGATAGAATTATATTTCCCAAAGAACTTGGTATGGGACAACTAGAGCCCGTAGAACTTTTTGAGCTAGGCCTTGATCTAAAACTAAAACAACAAATAGGCCAGGATGATTATATTTACATGGATGAAGAATTAAATATCCGAGTCCAAACTATAGAGAAAGATATTGAACCTTTCCTAAAAGATTCAATGAACTTAATTGAGGAAACTAATAACTTAATTTCTGAAGAAAAATCAATCTCTGACTTTTCAACCCATTATGAATTAATGGAAGGAACAGGAGAATCTTCAGGAGTATATGAGAATTATCCTCATAGACCACAAGAAATTAGGAATTATCCTCTAGGACAACCCCCTAGGATAAATGTGACTCCTTATACAAATGAGAATAAAAATCTCAGGACAGCAGGAAAAAGAATCCCTACTGAAATGACTTTCTTTGGAACTAATTCTGTGATATTAAACGTTACAGAATGCCATCCTCAACTACTAGATACTTATCTAGAACAATGGACTGCCTCCATTGCTAGAGACTATAATGCTAGACATCCAACCATTTCTTCAGGAGAAGAAATGATAAGAATAGCAGAAAATTACCTAGGAGACGTAGCAAAAGGAATGTGGGAAGCCTTTAAAAAAGAATTCCCAGCAGAAGTAGCTGCGTTAGCAAACCATGGTAATAATATTTTTAACTTTGCCTACCTTATTCATAGGATAATAACAGGTAGAGAAGTAAATACTGGATTAACTCTTAGGCAACAAGAAGCCATGAGAGATTTAGAGCAAATCCAACTTTTAGACTGGAAATTCATAATTAAATTCTTAAATGAATTTCTATATTATGCCACTATTTCAGGAAATTACTATTCTAAAGAAATAGGGGATAGACTATTTTCCAAACTCCCAAGAGATTTAGGAAAAGAAATACATAACTCTTGGAATGAAAAATACTCACAAATTCCTTCTACCTATGATAACATAGGAATAAGGATTACACACATAATTTCTGAATTAAAACAGAAATGTACTTATATCAAAATACAGAAAGAATTGAAACAGAAAAACTATGGTTTCTGTTCCCAAATCTATACTCCACAACAATATGGATCAAAAGCTCCATACAAAAACAATAGGTTGAAACCCAAGAAAAAACCTACTAAAAAATACTATTTAAGGAGATCTTCTGCCAAGAAACCTTATTTAAATAAAGAAAAACATGTTAGGAAATATAAGCCTAGCAAAACTTATCAGGGCAATATTACATGTTTTGCATGTAATGAGAAAGGACATCTTTCTTCAGCCTGTCCTAAAAAACACAACCTATTTACTAGAGAATCAAATTTAGTTGATTCAGTAAAAGAAGACTTGATAGAAATATCTTCAGATGTTTCAGAATCTTCGACTATTTACTCTATCATTTCTCTAGAAGGCCTAGAAGAAATTGAAAAACCTTCTACTAATGATTACTCATTAATAGAAGAACTTACAGGTAAAAACATGTTTACAACAGACTATAGGGATAAATCTATAGAAGAACTCTTAGATTTAAACCTAGCAGATATAGAAAAACCTATATGCACCCATGACTTCAAATATAAAATGGGATCTGATACAACAAAATGCTCCTTTTGTCCTTGGTATCCCGCCATAGACAAAAGATTCAAATGTTTACTTTGCACAATGGAGATATGCCACCAATGTGCTGAAAATAAGTTTAGGATAGACATTCCTAAACAAAAAACTCTACAATATACAGATAAGAATAAAATTCTAGAAGATAGAATTTTAAACTTAGAACTCAGGGTTAACAACCATGAAATAGAGATTGATGAACTAAAAACATTAGTTCAGGACAACCCTAAAATACTAAGTAAAAACAAGGGAATTGTTATACCTGAAAACAATCTACACAACCTAGATTGCGTAGAAAATCAACCAATAGAAAACCCTTCTGAAGAAAAAATGGAAATACCATTAATTTGTAACTCTGAACATCTCAGAGAACTAAGGGTATGGACTAACGTGATCATGAAGGATATAGAGTTTACAACTTTAACCTTTATAGATACTGGAGCAACAAGCTCAACTATACACCAAGGTGCAGTACCTACTAGGTTAATTACTCAATCAAAACAGCCTAAGAAATCTGTACAATTTGACGGAACAGTAAACACTATATCAACAATAGTGTCTAATGTTCAAATAAGATTTCACACAAATTGCCAGAACTGGTCTTTCCCATATTACTTGAAAAAATTATGGGTTTCACCACTAAACTTAGGAGGAATACATCTAATTTTAGGATTAGACTTCCTACTAAATGATAATGGATCATTCACATTTTCTAAAGATTATATTCAAATCTCTAGAAAAACTACATTAACTCCTATTTTATCAGAGTATGCGTATGAGAAGCGTGGTGGGAAAAATAATGAAGAAAATATACCCACAAAAAACTCTGAAAAAACTCCAGAAAAAACTTGTATCTGTGAAATCCCTGGCAAATGCCAAGAACTCATAGATACACAAACTCTAGAAAAGGATAACGAACTAACACTAGAGGTAGAAACAGATTTACAACTAATCTACCCAGAACAAGTTAGTAGAATTCTAATAACTACAGATGATATAGATAATATCGTTAGTAGATTAGAAAAACTAGAAATCATAGGAGAAAATCCTATAAAATACTGGGACAGAAATCCTATCTACTGTAAACTGGATATTATAAATCCAGACTTAACAATAAAAACAGGAGCTCCAAAATATGATAACTGGATGATGGAAGAATTTAAAATGCACATCCAGATATTACTAAAACTTGGAGTAATTAGGAAAACAGACTCTAGACATAGAACTGCTGCTTCCATAGTACAAAAGGAAAGTGAAAGAAAAAGAGGTTAGTCTAGAATGGTGATGAATTACACCAGACTAAATGACAATACCCATGAAGATGGATATTGTATTCCTAACAAAGATGTCTTGATAAACAAAATTCAAGGCAAAAACTATTTCTCTAAGTTTGACATGAAATCAGGCTTTTGGCAAGTTAAAATGCATCCAGAATCTATTCCTTGGACAGCATTTACTTGTAGTGAAGGACATTTCGAATGGCTAGTTATGCCATTTGGACTAAAAAATGCTCCACAAGTTTTCCAAAGAAAGATGGATAACATTTTTAAACATTGTTCTTCATTTACATGTGTTTATATAGATGATATATTAGTTTTTTCTAAAACTAGGAAAGAACATTTAGCTCATCTATACACTATTCTCAAACTATTTGAGAGCAACGGACTTATTATTTCTAAAAAGAAAATGGAATTGTTTAAACAAACCATTGGATTTTTAGGAGTAACTATTGGAAAGGGGACTATTGAATTACAACCCCATATAACTAGGAAAATCTTAGAATTTCCTGACTACTTAGAAAACTTAAAACAAATACAGAGTTTTTTAGGACTAGTAAATTATGCTAGACCCTTTATAAAAAACTTGTCCAAATATACTGGGCCTTTGTATAACAAGGCTAGCCCAAAAGGGAAAAGACAGTTTAACTCAGAAGATATTAAGCTAGTCAGAGAAATTAAAAACCTAGCCCAAAATCTTAAACCTCTAGCACTTCCATTATCAACTGATTATTTAATAGTTGAAACTGATGGATCATCCCATGGATGGGGTGGAATTTTACTAAGAAAACCTCACAAATTAGACCCTAGGTCTCAAGAACAGATTTGTAGGTATACATCAGGTACCTTCAAAGAAAAAGGATACTTGACTTCTCTTGACTTTGAAATTCTAGCTATTATTTATGTGCTGGAAGCTTTCAAACTATTTATAATATCTCACAAGGAAATTACCTTGAGAACTGATCGTGAAGCTATTGTTAAATATGCTGACTCCAAAAAAGAAAAAGGCATTTTAACAAACAGATGGATTAAATTCCGTCACTCAATACAAAATTGTGGTACCAAGATTATTTGGGAACACATTAAGGGAAAAAATAACATTTTACCTGATATTTTATCTAGATTATTTCTGGATACTAATCTAGCAGGCACCCCAAATGATAATGGTTAAATTAACAAACCATTCCGCATAGAAACGAGACTTACACTATGCCGCCTAAAAAGGCTAAAGGCATGAGTCAGGCTGATTTGCCGACTTACTCTCTGGAAAACCAATTCAGGTTCGATTCCAGAACGACTTTCACAGAGGACCAATTAGCTGTCATAGATAGCATTTGGAACCTTTCAACTCCCACTAAAGACAGCAAGATCAAACTGAGTATTATCAAAACTCTGATCTCGCACTACTACAAGCACAACACAGGAAGAAACTTCTCCTGTTACTGTCTCTTCAATGGAGAAGATGCAGGTATATACTCTACTTGGGAAGAAATTTCCCTTAAAATCCAGGAATTAGCAAAAACCCCTAAGATGGGAAAACCCTTCTATAAGGGATATAATTCACTGGATGATGCCATAAAGGCTATAGAGGAACTGTTAGGAAAGGACTATAAGATGTCACCATCTGTTAGTGCCTCCCTTTCCCTCGACCTGATAGACCCGACTCCAAAGTCGACTGGGCCTACTGCTACTACATCTACTGGGCTCAGACCCAATACAACATTCTTGGATATTGCTGCTAAAACCAGTACATCCAAAGCACTTGTTTTAACTGGACCAGCTTTGAAATATAAGCAGGAATCCACATCAAGTACTACTAAACCCGAAAAGTCTGTCAAATTGCCATACCCAATCCATCGGGAACTCTACTACCTCAAATTTCCTGAGGATCACTCTTTTGAACAAGCAAAGATCACTTACCATTACTTGACTTTGTTATCCCAAAGAAGAATTTCTTCTGGAGGAATAACTATAAACTGGGAACTTCAAATAAATCCCAAAATTTCCTGCTCAAAACAATTTCCTGATTGTACAAAACAACCTTGCAAATGTATGATCACTACTTCTTTCCCACTGGTTTCCATAAATCCTGATGACTATGTTATTCGAAACCATATGGGTATCCCTATGGAAATTTCACACTTCTTTAACTATGGTTTTCTCCAAACCTTATTTATAGCTGACTGGTCAGATATCACATTTCTGCCAGAACCATTATACTCACTTTTAGACAATTTGATGGAAATTTTACAAACCCGACTGGTTTTAAAAATAATTTCCGTCCCTCCTTATTTTGGACCAAATATTTATGATCCTGCAAGACATGTAATTATGGTCCTAGCTCAAGGAATTGATCTGGAGGACATCCCAATCTGGGTCGAAAAAACAAGCCCAGAAGACTACTACTTACCCAACATAGATAACTGGGTTAACTTTGAAAAATATCGGGCCTCCATCCTTGCTCGAGACTTCAAGTGGACCAAAGAAGATGAAGAAACTAAAGTTCTTTATGGAGAATCCACTACTATGAAGGTTTATATTACAAAGGAGACATCCAAGCACTGCTCCAACTTCAGGAACTTTGAAGTCCAACATTCAAAGCCCAAGACTATTGAAGCCCAAAGGCGACAACTTTATAAGAGTCTGATGGAAGTAGAAGAAAAATCTACTGACGACACAACTACCTCACTTGGAGGAGATGAGTGACTCATCACTCGTCTAGAAGCACAATAATAGCCGCCCAAAAAGCAGCAATCATGTAGTCCTATAAGGACAATTTAGCTTTTCGGGATGCTTATCCTGACTTGACACTATTTGTAGTGAGTGGGGGACTGTATAACCCCACGCGTCTTTTATTTCACGGCAGGTATGTAAGCCGTGCTTGTTTAGATAAGGAGCAATAATTGCTCTTTTCTTTTTTGTTGTTTTTCTTTGGCTAAGGAGCAATAATTGTTCTTTTCTTTTTGTCTTCTTTAGACAAAGTGGAAGCCAGGTGGCATCCACTAAGTCCCGTAGGAAGCTATTCCTTTAGTATATAAAGGAAGGCTCAATGTTGTAAGAGGATATACAAATGCTTGAAACCGTATGTAAGAAGCTCATGTGCTGAGCAACCTTAATAAAAGAAAGCTTCCTAAAAAATTTCCAAAACTCTTTTCAGTTCCCTGTACTAAAAACTTGAAGAAGGCAAATCATCCACCAGGATGATAGGCTAAAACTTACAACAGGAGGAGGTGGTCATGGAATTACAAAATTAGCAAGAGGCTAAGGTATAATCATCTTACTAACTTAATGTTTATTTTATGTTCTTAATGAAAGTATAACATGTTAGAGAGGAAAGGCTAAGGGCACCGGATTAATTATAACTTATGAAGCCAAAAGACGTAAATCTGTTTGAATAGGGAAGAAAGTACCCGCTTAGGCAAGAGGCCGTTTAGGGGAAAATAAGTACCTATTAGGATGAAAAGGTGAGGTTTAGTAAGTTATAGTTCTAATCCAACGCTAGTATGATCCGGGAACATGTTATTTGAAAGGCTTAAGAACATAGAATAATTATAAGTTATAAGAATTAATTATACCTTAAAACCCCTTTAGCTAATCATATTCTCCATGAACCACTACACCTCCTGAATTTCATAAAATTTGTTAAAAACAAATCTAAGAAATAACTTAAAGAACAAGATGTTCTATTATCATGACTTACATATGGAATGGTATACTTATAACCAACTCTATACATTCATAACTGAGAACTTTATGGTTAAACTTTTAATCATACTTAAAAACTTCAACACAGACACATATACACTAGGACAAATTTTTAAAGAAATTTATCCAAAACAGCTTATTAGCATAACTGATGATCCACTTATTGACCTAGATAAAACTCTAGGATTTGAGGGAAAAATCACTATGAAAAACAAATCCCGACAAACTATAACAAAAATAAAAAGGACTGATAACATATCCTTTTTAACAGAATACTTCAGACTAGAATTAGTAAGACTAAATCTAGATCTAGGCACATGGTTTGAAATAGATAAAGAAACCAATATGACTAGAAATCTTTCTGCAAGACTCATAAGACCCTCAGGTCTTACCGTCGACTTAGATCTAGGGAGGTTTCCTCCAGAACCTCCTATTACTAAGAACGTTTCAGTTCTTGATTATTTAAGGAGAGAGACTTTAGGATGACTAGCTCTAAAATTGGAAGGCTAATCCGCTACTCTGAATTAGGTACCGAAAGGTTCCCAATTCCATGAACTAGGACTATCACTCCTGCACACTTGGGTGCTACTGCACTTACAAGATTCAGAGAAAGTTTTAGGGTCACGTACACTTGACCCCCTTACAGACACCCACCCTCTCCGCCCCTTTGGTATGGGGGTCAAGTGTACGTAAGGGGGTCAAGTGTAGTAGGGGGTCAAGTGTACATGTTCCCGGATCATACTAGCGTTGGATTAGAACTATAACTTACTAAACCTCACCTTTTCATCCTAATAGGTACTTATTTTCCCCTAAACGGCCTCTTGCCTAAGCGGGTACTTTCTTCCCTATTCAAACAGATTTACGTCTTTTGGCTTCATAGTTATAATTAATCCGGTGCCCTTAGCCTTTC
>OZ002736.1:31551405-31726759 GCA_963924305.1 Polygonum maritimum
CAAGTACAAGAGCATTTGTAATTAATTTTACCTGCTCAGATGTTGCCATTGACCCATGGCAGGTAAGCAAGAGAACCCTGTTTGGGTCCCCCAAAAGAGGGTGAGCCTTAAGTTGATCCCTTAATGTGCTAATATCCTCCCATCCTGTCATGAAAACCAAAGCAGCCCCTGGTCTTTCCTTCCGACATATATGGCATAAAACTGCTTCTATTAAATTGAACCCGATAGAATCAGGAAACCAGCATGACAGAGAATCACGTGCACGTGGGCTGTAATTATCAAAGTTTGAGTTTTTCAAAGCATCCTGAAAGCACCAGAACAGAGATTGTAGAAATGCAGAAACAAGGTCAATATTGGGAGAAGATATAACAGGCATCTCTTGGAGCCAACTGCTCCAACTCCCAAGAATACCTCAACGAGAGCATAAGCTACTTCCCAGGTTGAAAAAGAAAATTCAAAATGCTTAGAAGGAGAATACCTCAACAAGAGCAGTAATTTGATTCAACTTTTTTCTTGGAGCCAACTGTTTCTGGGTTTTCCAAACCTTATCTTGGCCATAATCATCAATTTGGTTGAATGAAGTCAACTTATATCCAGTCATTTCCAGCACATCTTCTAGAAAGTGAGCTCTAACAGGATAAGTAAAACCCTGAATTCAAAAAGCAAGGGCACAAACTTCAATGTTTTTCCTTGATACATAGAGTAATTGATTTCAAACAGCAAGTGGTGTTTTACCGGAATGTGAATCATTGGTGCCCCCCAGAAAAAATTGGAGAATAACTCAGCATTTAATGTTGCACTCATTAAAATCAATCTCAGATCCCGGCGTCTTGGAAGAAGATCCTTCAATACAATCAGCAAGAAGTCTGCACAATGCGCCAAATTTAAAAACCTACCAAATATTTCCAAAAAATCCTGTACTGAAGGAAGAGTTATAGCAAGAGAATGAGGAAGTTTGTTGTAAGATTTACCTTCGTTCATGCCTCGCTCGTGAATTTCATCAACAAAGACATGTGTTACACCATTCAAGTTGCGATCACTCAACAGTCGTCGCAGCAAAATACCACTGGTACAGAAAAGCAGATGGGTATTTTTTCCGCTCATTCCCTCTAATCGAACTTTATAGCCAACCTAACAAAAAAAATTTGATATTGTGCGGCAGATTGAACAAAGAAACTTCTACTGGAGGATGTTCCCATAAATAAGGTAAACTTGGTGGCATATTATTGTTTGGTTTATACTAGTTGTTAGATGGGGCAGAGAAAGCATCGTGACAATAGCATGACTCATTTGCAACCAAATTTAGAACATGATTTCTGTCAGCTTACCGATTCTCCAAGGGGCTCTCCTCTCTCAGAAGAGACTCTATCTGAAACAGCCATAGCTGATATTCTTCTGGGCTGGGTACATATTATATTACAAAATGCACCACGGCCAGATTCAATCTCTGACTCTAATATGTACTGAGGAAGTTGGGTGGTCTTACCACAACCCGTCTCACCAGAAATTACAATGACCTGTATAATTTACTGGTATTAGCATCACTGAGTGAAAGCAAATCAAGCATATATATTTGCTTAATCACAGGTCAGCAGGGGTCAAAGCCTCTTCTGCATAGCTCGTTAATTTATCTTGTGGATCTTTATATGACACTCACCAAGAAGATTTATATGAAGTAAGTAATGCATCAAACTAAGCACCCAAAATTTGATAGAAATTTCACATTCTTTAAACATAGCTGGAGCTCAACAGTGGATATTCTAACTAGTCAAGAGTCTACGATATTGGGCATGATTCATCTTCTAGTCACTAGCCAACACATATTCAATCAGACTAAGTGAAGGCCTATTAAACGGAACATCCATAATAATTACTAGGTATAGCTAGAACTGACAATAATCACATCTTACAGAGCAACAAGCTATAAGAAGAAAATGAATAGGGTGCTTAAAGTCAAGTAGAAAGACTGAGCATCAACATACAATAAGTCGGTACATGAATAAAAGAAGATCAGGTGACAAATATTAACCTGATTTTTTGCAATTGCTTGCAGCAGCCTATCCTTCTCCCTAAATGCAGGAAGAGTTTTCCTGAACTCCATCATCCTCTTCCCTTCAGGTGACTCCTGTACATAGTAGATTAATCAACTACTGACGACATTTGAACAAAATAAGGATGCAAAGGTCAAATAATATCCTTTCCTTTCAAACAACGGAGAAACAAAAAGTGAATTTTTGAAAAAGAAAACAGAAATCACATACATCAAAAACTACAAAGAAGCGTGTTCAAATATGACTGAACTAGATCTACTACATGGAGCTTTAACTGAGAAAGAGATTCGCAATGAGATGAAAAAGGTAAGTTGTAGCAGAAGTATATCGGTGAAATTGCATAGATCTTTCCACGCAAGATACAGTTGAGTCACTGACATTTTACTGAGCACACAAGCTAATATATCTGGGGCAACTGTTATTCTCCAACTATCAAAGGTATTCTTCAAAGACAATTCGAATTGGAAACTAAAATTGCACTACAGTGATTACACTAACCTGCCATGCTCTTTGCATATTACGTAAGCGCAAACTCCTCCTTTGGAGAAACTTTTCCATGAAAGACCCATCCAAAAGAGAATCTGGATGGTCACCTGGATGTACGTTTTCGTCATGATCATCTGTCTTATTCTCAGTTGCATTTTCATCTTGCTTTCCCAACTGTAATTGCATTCTATCAAGATGTTCCTGAAGTAGACTTTCCACTCTTCTTTGCAAACCTAATGGAATAACTACCTGCATAGGAAGCAGATGTATCATTTATCTATCCTTGTAGATAAAACCTTGGAGAGCATGAACAAACAATGAATACGATTTAAGGAAATGGCAAAATGCTACCTCTCTTTGTGGTCGTTTATCATCAAGATCTGGCCGATAATTAGGAAGAGGAACCTTGCTTGCAACTACTACTTTACCATATACCTCACTGAACATGCAGTTGCAGAGCGTTAGAATTTAAACCATATAGAGTTCTCTCAACAAACACACATACTTAACCAGAACATGCTCAGTACCAGTAAAGCCCCATTCTCTTTGCAAGATTAGAGATCTGCTCAAAGTCTCTCCTGTCCCTCTTGTCTCTGGACACAATTTCTTGTTCCTTTTCATTCCGCGATAACATGCTGAGTTTCCATTTCCACTCGTCAATATTGGCAACCGAAGACGATGCCTATCCACATAACATGAGTTAAAAACTTGAATTAACAAATTTTTATTGAGGTTCCAAGCCATCAAACCAGAGCTAATGGCAGGATTGGCAGCATCCTAAAGTGTCAAATACCTCGAAAACCGAATTCACATCAAAATCAAAGTGGTATTGCACTTCAAACACTTTGAAAAAATCCATTATTAACTTCTGCCAAAAGAAGAAGAGCATCATCCTTTTATGTGTTTACAAATGGCAATTCAAAGTCCTACTTCTTCAATGCAAAAAAACTCTAGTACTAGCTTGTACCATTACTACACAACAATCTAAAAACACACATACAAACAGAATTAAAAGAGCTCAATTGTACCGGATTATTTTCGAAGTCGCAATCGTACTCATCATCGGAGAACTGCTCGACGGCGTATCCACAGAATCCAGAACGCTGTCCAGAGAAACAATCCGACAAAGCTCCCAATCGATGAATGATAACTTCTCGATTCGAAATCGGAGACGCTAGGAAGCTGAAAACAGCTCTACTAGGGAGCGGATTCCTCTGCTTGGAGATTGAATATATCGATTTGCCACATAACAGGAGAAAACCGATCCTCGAATGCATTCTAACACAGCTTCGAGCATGGCTCTGCAAGGTCCATGCCTAGAGCCCGCAGAAGAACTGAAATCCCTAACAAATTTCCTGGTTTAGGGATTGGGACAGGCGATTGCAAGAACTCAGCGGAACGAGAGATTAAGGATAGCAAAAGTTTGCGCGCAAAATAGAACTGCCTGAGAGAAGTAGAAGATGCAGGTAGGTACGTAGCGTTTCAGAGAGTGAGCAAGAGGAAGAAGACGGGTTTTACACTTTTTTTAGGGTTTATTATTTTCTAAGAAATAACAAATTAAAGGAAACGGTCGCGTGCCCGGTCCGGTTCTGGCTAGACCTGTGAATCGGTGGACCCGGATTTTTCAGACATTAGGACCGAGGGTCGGCCGGGTCGGACCGGTCATGGATCGTAACTTATTTCTTTGTTTTTTTACAACTATTCCTTTTATATGAGTTTTTATAATAACATGTATGTTTTATAAATACTGAATATTAATATTAACATGTATTTATATGAGTTTTTTTACAACTATTACATTTAATAATGTTAATGTTTTTGAAAAAAGTGCAAACAAGAAAATTTCTGGTTTTTTACGCTTAGTGCATTAATTCAACCGGTTAGATATATTATGAGGTCACATGTTCGAACCTTCAATCCGGCGATTTGCCCTCTCCTATTAAAAGTACTTGAATAACAGTTGTCGACTTGATATTGGAGTACATGAATGAGATTAGATTTACAATTTTTGAGGAAAGAAAAGGATGTCAAAGTTAAAGCACAATTGTATCAAGCTCATTTCCAAATTTTCACATCACCTTCTCTTAAATAATCCCAAGAGAAAATAAACCTCATTTAATGTTTTTTTAAAAGAATATTATAACAATGCTCAAAAAATATCAATTTAAACAAATAGCACATAAAAATTACAAATAATTAATAAACCATTGTGAGATGATAAAGAAGCCCTTTAGTCTTTAGAGTACTTTAAAAATATAAATAAATCGTAAAGTAAATAGTTAAACTCGAAAAAAAGAAAGTTAAGATTCTCCCCAAAAAAAATGTTAAGAAATCGTAACAGCCCTAACATGAATTGGGCCTGTCTTGTTACAGGCCTAAGCTCATTAAACTGATTTGATTTTTTGCAAGGAAAGTCGATTTGAAGTAATATAGATGAACAACTATCGGGACAGACCTGCATTCAAGAAATATAGGTTCAGAGAGCGAAGGCTCTGGAGAGCGAACCCTTCATCGCCGGCCAATCGTCTCTTCCTCGTCAAAATCTACGAACTCGTCTCCATAATTGATCGGTTCGAACTTGCCCTACTCAATTGAATTTTGTTTCCTAATGTCTTTAATATTATATCAACTCTGTGGTTATTGTGTCGAAAGATCCAAACTTTTTTCCCCTTGTTTTTGTACCGCTGGCGCCTGACTGAGAACGAACTCCGGGCTGGTCTTAGAGCTTGTCTTTTGGTTGTTAATTTTGCTATAAATGCTTAGATTTGCAACCTCGTTGATGATTTGTCTTTCTTGGGAACTCGTAGAGTTTATAGGAAGATTGTGTTTGTTGTTGACTTCAGTTATGTGTTCGCATCTGTAGAGAATGGATATAGGGGGCAACTCACTTACTTCTGGGCCTGATGGGGTGAAGAGAAAGGTTTCATACTTCTATGATCCTGAAGTGGGGAACTATTACTATGGGCAAGGTCACCCAATGAAGCCACATAGAATTCGTATGACACATGCTCTTTTAGCACACTATGGGCTTCTTCAGCATATGCAAGTTTTGAAGCCGGTTCCCGCTAGAGATCGGGATCTTTGCAGGTTTCACGCCGACGATTACGTGGCTTTCCTTAGGAGCATTACCCCCGAGACTCAACAGGAGCAGTTGAGGCAGTTGAAGAGGTTTAATGTCGGTGAAGACTGCCCTGTGTTTGATGGCCTTTACTCGTTTTGTCAGACGTATGCTGGGGGTTCGGTTGGCGGGGCTGTGAAGTTGAACCATGGGCTTTGTGATATTGCTATTAATTGGGCAGGTGGTCTGCATCATGCTAAGAAGTGTGAGGCTTCCGGCTTCTGCTATGTCAACGATATTGTGTTATCAATACTGGAGCTGCTCAAAGTACACGAGGTATGTGAACACCTAGTCCTTTTGTTCACGGAGGGTCTGTTTTGCATGATATGGTAATTTTCTGCATGTTAGTCATTTATAACTGGTTAAAAAATGCCTTTTTCGCCATCCACGCCCTAAATACCGGCGAATAATAATGTCATTGCTCTTTTTGGAAACACTTTCAAAAATTTGTTTGGTATTCGCAATTCTATAGGGGAAATAATGTCGATGATTGATTGAATATCACACATCTCTGACTCGTTGCAAGTGGGCTTATCTTCCCCATAAATCATAAGGCCCTCGCTGCTATAGCTGCGAGATCGGGCTAACTGGATTCATGGGCTTTCTCCGTACTCTTGCTTTGAATCTCATTCGCACAATGACATATTTTTCCTTATAAGTTTTCATTTTTAGTTCATAAAATATAAATGCTGTATTAGTTTCCATGCTCCATCCCAGTATGTGTTTACGTTCTCGTGATCTTGCCCACAACTTTCTTATGGTATCATCGTCTTGTTGCAGCGAGTGTTGTACGTGGACATTGATATCCACCACGGGGATGGTGTAGAGGAGGCTTTTTACACAACTGATAGGGTTATGACTGTCTCATTTCATAAGTTCGGCGATTACTTTCCTGGTACAGGTGATATTCGGGATATTGGATATGGGAAGGGGAAATATTACTCTCTCAATGTTCCCCTGGATGATGGAATTGATGATGAGAGCTACATGTCCTTGTTCAAGCCAATAATGGGGAAAGTAATGGAAGTTTTCAAGCCCGGGGCTGTTGTTCTACAATGTGGGGCTGACTCTTTGTCTGGGGACAGATTGGGCTGCTTTAATCTCTCAATCAAAGGCCATTCAGAGTGTGTAAAATATATGAGATCTTTCAATGTGCCGCTGTTGTTAGTGGGAGGTGGTGGCTATACAATAAGAAATGTAGCCCGATGCTGGTGTTATGAGGTAAAGTGGACTTACACTGATTACTTTCTACCCTAATCTGCTATGTATTCTTCTGGTTAATCGGTTATCTCATAACCAAATAACCAATTTGTTTGCTCCTTGTCTTCTCTCAATTAAATTTCTGGTACCTTATTTTGTCCTTCGCTGAAATTTATAGTCAAATCAAGGAAGGAAGATCACACTGTAATAAATGTTACTCCTTATTGAACTTTTTTTGATAAGTAGTGACTGCATTTAAAAAAAAAAACTTCATTTTGCTTATTTCATTAGACACCAATTGATGGATGAAATGCATGTTTTATAGGTAGACAAGATTGTAACTTTTAGCACCTCCAGGATATAGTTCAAAGAATATCTTCACTCCTTCATATGGAAGGATTTATTATGCCTGTTTGAAGAATGATCAATCAAGATTGTAACTTATAGCACTGTTGATTCTCAAACGTGGAGATAACTTGATCCAGAATATGCTAAATGTATCTGACTTGCTACATCTTACTATTTGAGACAGACTGGAGTTGCACTTGGTATCGATGTTGATGATAAGATGCCAGAGCATGAGTATTATGAGTACTTTGGTCCTGATTACACCCTTCACGTTGCTCCAAGCAACATGGAGAATAAAAACACCCTGCAAATGTTGGATGATATACGGGCCAAGCTTCTTGAGAATCTCTCAAAGCTTCAGCATGCACCAAGTGTACAATTCCAAGAACGCCCACCTGATACTGAACTTCCTGAGGTAATCTTTGAATTCGTCTTTGTAACATCATCTTTATTTTTTCCTCAAGTTTGGATTTTTTTTGACTTTAGTTGAGCTTCTCAAACTTAGAACTGAAGTAGTATCCTGTTTAAATCATTACAGAATAGTAAATGACCTGTTAAAACATATTTGGACGTGGTTAAGGTCATAAGATTAATATGATGCATAATAGCTTTCCTGCTCTAGGCTAATATAGCTGAAAAAATGTCTTAGAGCGTTCTTATGAGTTTCAATTTGGGAAATATCACTGAGTAAAGAGAACTACTCTTGGTGCCTATGCTTTTCACAAATGTCAAGTTGTTGCCTGGAAGTATTGCACTAGCATGGATTGTGACCATAGTATCATGCTGAATATTATTAACTCATTAGATGATGGTGTGTCATATAATCATTTATTATTGAATTTTTTTTTGGTCGAAATCATTTATTATTGAATGTGTTTGCTGTTATTTGGACTATGTTATCTTCATCTTGAGTACCTTCTTATAAACTGAGATTCGTACTGGTCGTGGTCTCTGGTCTTTTTAGCACCTTGTGTTTGTGTGCCTCATGAAATTGATATTGTGGCTGGTGACAGAATTCAGAAGTGTTCTTTGTATTTCAAATGTGTACAACAACTATTGTAGCAATCAATTAAAAAACAATCTCATGTTTCTGCTGAACCTAAATGATACTTAGGGGGTTATAATGTAACTTGATATCTCTTTTAAAGATTGGCAATTCAGTCTACTTACTGTGCTTTAACTATGTAGGCTGATGAGGATCAAGAGGATGCAGATGCAAGATGTGACCCAGATTCTGATATGGAAGTTGATGATCGGTGAAGTTTCTCCTCTATGATTTTTTTTCCTCTCTCCCTTGAGCTTCATGCATGATGCATCCTTAGTTCTGAATCTTTGTGCTGATTTTCTTTATTTTATTCTTCTTGCTTAGTAAACCCCTGCCAACCAGGGTGAAGCGGGAGCATGTGGAGCCTGATGTTAAAGATCCGGTATGCTTTTCTATCAACTTCTGTGAAAACAAAGTTTTCTTATTTTGTAATAAACATTGTGAAGTTCTTAAAGAGTTTTGCATTGTAGTGCTCGACTTTGTTGTAACTATACAAGATGAACATTTGAAGGCCTTATGAATTATGATGTATATGTCTTCAGGAGATTGCTAAAGGCGTGACTGAGCATGCCAAAGAAATGGATACTTCATTCGTTCCTGGAAGCACGTCTGTGAAGGTGAACCTCTAGTGTTCATTTTAATAGTAATACATTTCTTCTCTGGATAAACAGTATTACAAATTACCCCTATATTGTTGCTTGATTGTAGGCTCCAAACACGGGGGTGGATCAACCAGACGCGCCTGTCAAAATGGAGCAGGACAACCCGCCTCCACCTTCTGACCAGACCAATGACATGATTCTTGACAAAGCCGACCCTCTTATCACCAAGAAGTGAAAGCAAAATGTATGTCACCTGCGGATCCGTCTTCAGCAGTGCTGTCGATAACATATCTTGCTTCTGATTATTTAGTTCGAAGGTAAATGGATTTAGATACATTAGTTCTCTCAACAAACATGGGAACATGGGAAGTGTAATTTTGTTAAAGAACATTGACATACAAGAGACATGGAGAACATGAAACATGGAGAGATGTACTAAGTGTTGAATATGCTGTTTTCTTTCGTGGTAGTTGGTTTAATCTATCTGTGTTCGACTTATACAAAGGTTGCGTTCGGATCCTCTTCATTATAATGCATGAAGTGTTGGGATCAACTTGCCCTAGTTAGCTACTTGACCTATCTGGTGATGGGTTATTGCTTGCGAGCTTATGGTTGGAATGTTAATGCAGGAAGTGTAGGATTTCCTAATGGATTTGTTTTTAGTTGCTATTGCTGGAGAAAGGGTTTTTGGCTTATGTGATTCCTTGTCAAGAACAAGGGGGGTGGAAACAAAATTGCAGGCTTGGTTTGGTTTTTGTTTGTTTAAATTTGGTGACTATTCCAACTCTCTGCTTTGAAAATCTACACCCCTATATCTACCTTCTGCTTGGTTGCTGCATCTACAAGCTTAATTGTCTAGTGGGTTAGGTCATCAAGCATGAATTAACTTGTCACTAAAATGTTGTCTTTGGACAATAATAATGATGCATTTTAAGTAAAATGGTGTATTTCAATTCAAAGGGACATATTTTAGCTTCAGCCTGCAAGCAACAAATACACTTTCTTCTATAATTCATGAGCCGAAATTAAAAATGTCCCACAAACATGCAATTAAGACCGACCTAGAAGATAACGCGTTTTCTTAGTTTCCAGCGTAACGTGGGTAGATCTGTTCCAACTTTGAACTTATTCTCCGCATGTCTTCTGTTGAGTGTTGGAGAAGAGAGATTTTTGACCCACAGATATATCAAACAAATAATAAGCATATATAGGCAGCTGACCTCTACAATTGTTACCTACTGTTTCTGCTTCTTTTCCTTTTGCATCTCTCTTTAGTCTTTCCCCATCCTTTTCAATTCTATTGTACTTTTTCCCCTTTATTTCAATCCTTTTGACTACTTTGATCCAAATTGCCTTCCACTTTGATCTATTCTTCCTTTCAGGACAGTAACAGTTAGAAGCTGGCTGGTGGACATTTTGCATATGATTTTTCATTTCAAGATTCAATCTTTTCTGGGTTTCGTTCTCATTTGCTTGATCTGATTCTGCTAGGTTGAAATCAGCTCTTGGGTGATTTGCCCATTTGGGTTTCCTGCTACCAATCCATTTTAACCTAATCTGAGCTACATTGTTGCCCATTTAGTTGTAGCTCACATTGTGCTCTTCTTGATCAATCATTCTTATTTGCTCATTTTCAACTTAGCTTTATCACATGGTTGACTTATGTCATTGATAGATTTAGATGTAGATTTGTGATCTCGGAAGATTAGATCTTAGTTCTATCTGTACTTGCAACAACTGTATAGTAGGACTTTGAGGTTCTTATTAGTCTTGAGACTAAATCTGCATTTCAAATAGAGATGGGTAATACTTGTGTAGGTCCTAGCATTTCCAGGCATGGGTTTTTACAGTCTGTTTCAGCTGCAATGTGGCGAATTCGATCCCCGGAAGACGTTGCTTCCTTGCCCAATGTAGAGACTAGTAATAAGAATGCACCAAATCCATCTCCTGATCAAATTTCCCAGAAGGACCCAGAATTGCCTTTAGCTACCCAAAATGACCCTCCTGAGCAAATGACAATACCCAAAGTAGAAGCTGAACCAATAGAGCAAGCAAAGCCTAAAAAGCCCCTCCAATTCAAAAGGGCACCGAGCGCAGGCCTTCGTGTTCAATCGGTTCTCCAAAAGACAACTGGTAGCATTAAGGAGTTTTACACTCTAGGAAGAAAGCTAGGACAAGGGCAATTTGGTATCACATTCTTGTGCATTGATAAGGCAACAGGAGAAGAGTTTGCTTGCAAGTCAATTGCTAAGAGGAAGCTTGTGACTGATGAGGATGTTGAGGATGTGAGGAGGGAAATCCAGATAATGCACCATTTGTCAGGGAATCCTAATGTTGTCTTGATTAAGGCGGCTTATGAGGATGCGGTCGCTGTTCATCTTGTGATGGAGCTTTGTAAAGGGGGTGAGCTTTTTGATAGGATTATTCAGCGCGGGCATTATTCAGAAAGACAAGCTGCTGAGCTAGCTAGGACGATTGTCGGTGTCGTGGAAACTTGTCATTCGCTTGGTGTTATGCACCGTGATCTTAAGCCTGAGAACTTCCTCTTTGTTGATCATGAGGAGAATTCCCTTCTTAAGACTATTGATTTTGGATTGTCCATTTTCTTCAAACCAGGTAGAATTTTTACTGCTTTTTAGCATCTGTTGCTAGCGTTGGCTCATCTTATACACTCACATTCATCATTTTGGAAGGGTTTTGAGCTCATGAATGTCCATATACAACTCCTACAACATTTCATGAGTAGTTTCTTTAAATTCCCACATTCTCACTTCCTAATTGGCTGAATACAGCGAGATACTTGTCTGAGCTTTCTATCCTTGTATTCTGATCTTATGCTGTTGGTCATCGTCTATGCTGACAAGTTTGTGTACTAGTTCTGAAGTAGCATGACTTGTCAAAAACATTAGATCCAATCCATTTACTATGTTGCATCTTATGTTATTGTGGATAAATGATAACATAACACATTTACTGGACGTGTATAAATCTTAGTACTTGAACAACTTTCAGGTGAAACGTTCACAGATGTGGTTGGGAGCCCATACTATGTTGCACCTGAAGTACTGCGCAAGCGTTACGGACAAGAAGCAGATGTTTGGAGTGCAGGAGTAATAATCTACATTCTTCTAAGTGGCGTGCCGCCTTTCTGGGGCGGTGAGTAATGCACATTTTGTATCTTTTCTTGAATCTTTAGATTGTTGTCCAACATATTACTCAAGTGTCAATTTAAGTCTTTTTTCTGGATGATGAATGTAGACGACGAGCAAGGGATATTTGAACAAGTCTTGCACGGGGATGTAGACTTCGTCTCGGATCCTTGGCCCCAAATTTCTGCAGATGCAAAGGACTTGGTCAGTAAAATGCTTGTTCGTGATCCGAGGAAGAGATTGACCGCTCATGAAGTTCTATGTGAGATATATGCATCTGTTCATACACTTTATGATATGGGTTTTGGTTACTTTGAACATTGAACTGAATATGGATAGGAAAAACAATTCTATGCAGGCCACCCTTGGGTACAAGTAGACGGTGTCGCTCCTGACAAGCCACTAGATTCCGCAGTGTTGAGTCGTATGAAACAATTTAGAGCTATGAACAAACTCAAGAAAATGGCTCTTAGAGTTAGTCTTCAAAAACATAATGCCATATTTATGCTCTTTATGCAAATCCATTTAGAAATACCTTGGCAGAGTTCCTTTCTTTTGAAACTTTTCTTTCTTGTAGGTCATTGCAGAGACTTTATCAGAAGAGGAAATAGCTGGCCTTAAAGAAATGTTCAAGATGATTGATGCAGACAACAGTGGTCAAATTACATATGAAGAACTCAAGGTTGGACTGCACAAAGTTGGAGCTAACCTCCAGGAGTCGGAAATTCATGATCTAATGCAAGCAGTAAGATTCAAATCTTGCTACCCAAAAGTTGTGGTCAACTTGAGAGCTTAATGCAATATTCACTGATCATTTTCATGAACTTAATTCAGAAACCATCGCTAATTGCTGCAAATTTCTGTTGCAGGCTGATGTTGATAACAGTGGAACTATTGATTACGGCGAGTTCATAGCTGCAACCTTGCATCTGAACAAGGTGGAGAAAGAAGACCATCTATTCGCTGCGTTTTCGTACTTTGACAAGGACGGAAGCGGCTACATAACTGCAGACGAGCTTCAGCAAGCGTGCGAGGAGTTCGGAATTGAAGACGTGCGCTTGGAAGAAATGATACGCGAAGTCGACCAAGACAATGCAAGTCACTTTTCATCACAAGATTTATGTTATCAATCATGAAAACATACCAAATACTAAACTTTCTATGTTTCGTTTGCTCGAATCACAGGATGGACGGATCGATTACAACGAGTTCGTAGCCATGATGCAGGGAAACACAGCCATGGGAGCTGCTACTGGTAAGAAAGGTGCAGAAAACAGTATGACCATTGGTTTTAGAGAAGCCCTGAAGATCTGATTATTATCATTGCTTGTTTGATGAAAAGAAAAAACACAAGATTAGTATAGCAAGGACCAAAAGCATTGCCTGCATTTCTGGTCAGTTTTAAGCTATCAATCTGCATTTTCTTAATGGATTCATGGTTTCACATAAAGTTTGTTATCTTGAGCTTTCATTAAAGGAAAATATCAGCAT
Source organism: Polygonum maritimum (assembly GCA_963924305.1). Classification (NCBI taxonomy): domain Eukaryota; kingdom Viridiplantae; phylum Streptophyta; class Magnoliopsida; order Caryophyllales; family Polygonaceae; genus Polygonum; species Polygonum maritimum. The sequence continues at coordinate 31,564,896 of OZ002736.1, forward strand.
GCTCTATGAATACTGTCCACACAATTATACAATTGTTGATATATTACTGTTTACATGAATTTTTTGTGAGTGTGTGGTTTCAATGGATGTGTGCATGTATCAGTCATTCAGTCATGATGTCAATGCTTCTCAGCTTCACATTGTGGGATTTCAGCATTCTATTTCTTCTTTCTTTATCTGTCATACTTTTTTGGCTAATTTTTCCCACTGATTCATTAAATAAAATCATTATAAAAAAAACTAATACATAAAATATGTGGCTCTCTCATTTGCCAGACAGCCCATATCTTATTCTATTGTTGATCATCTAATCTGCTGACACTGCATATTAATCAAGTTGCTGTTCTTGGACAATTTCAAGGTTCTTGCTTTTTCCTCTTTTTTTCTCTGTAATAATTATTATTGACTATATAACGCTCAATAATAAATTAAGACCCCAAAAATGTCAATTATATTCGTTTGATCTATACCCAATTTTTATAACTTTTTTTCAGTATTAATGTTAATTATGGTATAAAAAAATCATGTTTTGCAAATCTCTCTTGGTGAAGGAATATGTTGATTAATAAATTTTCAACCATGGTGCATAATTTTAATATATTTAAAAGAATTTAGACCCTTAATGATGTTGACCTATAACTCATGATGGGATCAAGAAACTTTTTTTCCTTTGAAAAAATGGAAAAAATAGTGAGCAATGTTTGGTCAGTGGCTATAAAACCAAATAGACAAGGTGGGACACGTGTCAGTTTGTGGAGATGGTCGGCTCTTCCAACTCGCTTTTGCTTTCATTTTCCGCATCATAACAAACACGGGATTAATTTAATGTTTTTTTAATTTAATAATACGATTAATCAATCAATTAATTAAACATCACACTCACTATTATGATAACTCAATACTCATACAACGGTGGGATTCATTCGTATGATTGTGATGTGTTTGGATGTAAACGAAATTTCTTTCTTTTTGAATTGTTTGGTTTGAATGCATGCATGCTTTTAACTTAACGGATCTCAAAATCTAACATCACATGTATTTTCTGATGATAATTGAAGGTTTGGTTGTCTATTTTTAAGGCATCGTTTTCATCACTAAAATAGCCATAACTTTAGGTTATACAATTATGAAATAGTTTGAAAGGTATGGAAAATTGTTACAAAATTGACTTTTCTAATAATTAATAAAGCGAATATCTTACGTTTTTATACACGCAATGACAGTGTCATAACATTTAATTATTAACTTTTAGATGTTTGTGTTTTAAATAAATTTTTAGCTTCAAGGATCAACAAATAAATGATTGTTTACTTCTTGCAAATGATTAATGATTTTTTAGTTATAAAATATTAATTGTTAACTAACGTGGTTATGAATAATTCTTTATTATGCCTTCGGGCATTCAGTCAAACGGTTAAGCCTCTAAGGGTAGTACCCAGAGGTCATCGGTTCGATTCTCATGGGCAGTGCCCTCAGCCCTCAACCAAAAAAAAATAAAAATAATTCTCTTATTATGATCTATTAAGATGATTATGTGTAACCAATTTGTGACCGTGCTTCTAAATATCGAAACTTTATTACTAGAAAAGTGGTAAGCACCAAATATTGAAAAGTTCGTCCACTTTTTTTGAGAGAACATATCCCTCTAAACAAAGATGTCATAAATTCGCTATTTTCCTCAACTAAAGCAAAAAAAAATTATTGTGACATTTTGAAGCACTATTAAAATCTATATACAAACTATTTTTAAAATTATTAGGACAATCAACACTATTTTTAAAATTATTGTTATAAACCATTACTTACCTTAATTCCCAAAGATGTCAAATTTAATTCAAAAACCGAAAAATGGTCTTCCAATTAATTAATTTCTGTTTTTTTTCGAGTATGATTGTAGTTTCATACCATGCATATACCTACAAATGTAAATTCAATTAATTTACAAACCTTTTAAGGAAAATAAAATAAGCATATTTAGTTATTATTAAAATATACACATTGCATTTGACCCAAAACAAAAGCATACACGTACACTGCCTAAAAAGGATGCATCCGCGATCCACCTTCATTTTATATTCATTTCTTCCTTAATAAAAAAATCACCATTTTGGATATCAAAGGTTTGCACTAATTTTTTTAAAAGTAAATCATTTATAAGAAATTGCTATTATTGTTTGTAAAGGGTGTTTTTATTTTTATTTTTTTTTTCTAAAGGATGTTTTTTTTTAGCCCTCTAAAGGATGTTTAGAGATATAAGAAACACGTCATTCTATAATCTATGTTTAAATTGCACGTATGTATATCTTTATAAGACTTAGAAAACAACACCTTAATTAATCGTTGCACGAGTTCACTACACGTCCTTTCACATTAGACAAAATACATTATCTTGTTTGAATTAACATTAGTGTGGTGGGACATAAACCGAATAAAAGAAGTAATGACAATTAACTAAGGCCGTTCCGTTGCGCACACCGTTTTTTAATATTCGCACATCGACTTGTGTGGATCGCGACTTGTGCGGATCCGCGATCCGCACATGTTAAACCCGGTTTAACGTGAATCATGTGCGGATGGACAAGCCGCACATGTAAGGATGAGCGGTTCGGAAAAAAACCGACCCATTTGTGCGGATCTTGGATCCGCACAAGTTGACCACCCAATACCGCCCAGATGGTGACTACCCCTCTTGTGCGGATCCTTATGCCGCACAAGGCTAGGGTTCTGCACCTTGTGCGGATCCGGGATCCGCATAAGGTGGGGATCCGCACAAGGTGCTCATCCTACACCGACCCTAAACCCTATGTGCTCATCCTGGATCCGCACATAGGGTTTTAGTTCCAACCCTAAACCCCATGTGCTCATCCTGGATCCGCACATAGGGTTTTAGTTCCGACCCTATTTGCGCATCATTAAACCCTTCTTATGCCGCTAAACCCTAAACCCTCGTCCTTATTAATTGTTTTGGATTATGTTTTATACTGTGTAATACTAGATTAATATGTTATTTCACATTTTCATATAATATTGAATGACTAACATGTACAACTCTTAAAATATCATATTATTATTTTAAAAGAAGCATAATATATATTTTATTTCGGGTTAAGAAAAAATATCATATTTTATTTTGATAAATTTTTTCTTGATTTGAAATTTAGATTTGAGCTATCACGGTGAGAATTTGGGCTCGAAATCATATGAATCCAAAAATACGAGGTACGAGTCAAGAACAAATAAACAATCCAAAAGTCAAACTACGAGTCAAGAACAAACTACGAATCCAAAATATAAACAAACTACGGATCCAAAATATAAACAAACTACGAATCCAAAAGTCAAACGACGAATCCAAATAAATAACAAACTACTCATCTGCCCACTCAGGTTTGCTATCAGGTGGTCCACGATCCTCGCCCGCTGTGTCACATCTCGCCCTCTCCTCCGCCATCCTCGACGCCTCCCCTCGCTCATAAATAGAAGGAACCCGTTGCTCGGCCGCCCTCGACAGAATCATAATACTAGCTGTTTAGAACATTATCTTGAACAAATAAAAACTCAATACCCGATTCCTAATTTATAATTACAGTATTTTTTAATTTATATTTTCATAATTTTTACTACCTATTATTACTAGTTAAGAACATTTTTTATTGCTTATTACCTAATATCACTAGTTTAGAATATTTTTTATTGCTTGTCTATTCAATATTTTTATAAATTAGGAATATTCAATATTCAATATTCAATATTTTATAAATTAGGAATATTTTTTATTTCTTGTCTATTCAATATTTTTATTGCTTATTACCTAATATTTTTATTGCTTGGGAAATTTCTTTTGGTACCCCTCTATTCTTGACAATACCTTTTGGTACCCTAAGAAAAAAGTTTTTCCTTTTGGTACCCTTGTGGTTTATACATTTTTCTTTTTGTAGTCAAAACTCTATTTAAACCCATTTTTCATCCCAAAAAAATACAATTTTTGTTTAAATTTTAAATAAAAACTAATTTGGAAAATAAAATTATGAATTCTTATCCCACTTGATTTTTTGTTAAAATTTAAACAGAAATTGTATTGAATAAATCTAGCCATCTAGCTTTCTCCACTCAATTTTTTTAATGGTTGGTCAAACCTTTTTTTTTTTAACAAATTTTTTACCTAAGTTTTTTTTGTTTTTAATTTTCTAAATTAGTTTTATTTAAACAAAATTTAAATGAAATTTTATTTTTTTGGGATGAAAAATGGGTTTAAATAGAATTTTGGTTACAAAAAAAGAAAATATAACAACCACAAGGGTACGAAAAGAAACAACTTTTTTCTTAGGGCACCAAAAGGAATTGTCAAGAACACAAGGGTACCAAAAGGAATTTTCCTAATTTTTTTCTTGATTCGAAATATTGTTTAAAATAAAAATATATATAAGATATTTGAATATATCATAGGTATGCTTTTCACATAATTATTCATTTTCCTTTTAATGTAGAAAATTATATAGCTTCATGATCAATTGTTCAAATATTTTTTTTTCATTGTATCATTTTTAGACAATGTTATAAGATATTTCAATATTCTTTAATGTACAAGCTATAATTTATAACACAAAAGTTTATTATGAGTGAATTTTAGTTTATTATAATATGAGAATTTAGGTGGACTAGGTTTTTCACATAATTATGAGTGAATTCTACATTAAAAGGAAAATGAATAATTATAAGATGAAAAATAATATGTTTTAATGCACAAGGGTATGTTTTTCACAGATTATTCATTTTCCTTTTAATGTAGAAAATTATATAGCTTCATGTTCAATTGTTCATCCATCTTATTTTTCATTGTGTCATTTTTAGACAATGTTATAAGATATTTGAATATGTTTTAATGTACAAACTATAATTTATAACACAAAAGTTTATTATGAGTGAATTTTAATTTATTATAAGATGAGACCGCTCGGCCGACCTCGGTGGAGACCGAACGCCCGACCCCTCACCCAACGAAATTATCGATTCTTGAGCGGAACCCGAAGCCGTCGACAAATCTAGTTTGTTGGAATCCATATTAGGCGAGAATAAATCGAAATTGGATTGTGAATGGAAGAATTGGAAGACAAAAAAACCGAAATCGAATTTTGGGTGGATATCGCTCGACGGCGGCCAGGTTTATATCTAGGTTAGGTTGAAGATGAAGACATTGATTTTGGGGGCTCTTGTGCGGATCTCGGATCCGCACAAGAGGCGCCACCTTTTTCCCGTTTAGTTTTATTTTTCAAATTTCTGGTTATGCCGCTGACTTCGGTCGATGATGGGGCTCTTGTGCGGATCCGAAATCCGCACAAGAGGGGAGTTATTTTCCACACCATGCCATTTTTTAGTAATTTCTTAGAATTTGTGCGGGCATCTTGTGCGGATCCCGGATCCGCACAAGATTACACCGGTTCAAAAATAAAACCGGGTTTTTTGAAAAACCTTGTGCGGATCCAGGATCCGCACAAGAAAAACCCGGTTTTTAAAAAAAACCTTGTGCGGATTGTGGATCCGCACAAGTCGGTGTGCGAAAATGAAAAAACGGAGTGCGCAAATCTTGCCCGTTAACTAATGCAGAAAATACATTATGACCAAAATCATAGTGCACAAACAGATGTGAGGTTGTGAACTATTCGCTCAAAAAAAGAAATCTCTATAACTAGTAAGTCGAGATGCAAAATCTACGACAATTCATCGATTAACTTAATTTGTACTCGATTGGTTCAGACGTGATCCCGATCTAATTACGTGTCGTGGCTTGAAATATAGATTTGATTAGTCTTTAATTTCATGATCAGAATGATACATTTGCATTAAACACGCTTTTTTCCTTAAACAAATTTAGGATGATCCGACTTACTTGACCAAATTACATGTCAAACCATGAAGTATTGATATATAACATATAAAATGGGACAAGTTATGGATATATACCGTGTCGTTGTGATGAAATGTTATAAGATTATTATATCAGAAAAATGAATTGCAAACAATATTATATATGTATTTAGAAATATGTCTATAGTAAAGTTATAGTGATCATTTTTTCAAAAGTTATTTTTTGATTTATGACCATAAGTCCATAACAAACTAACAGTCTATATTATTTTCATCGGTTTTTTAAAAACATAAGACCATAATATTGACATTTTACAAGGATGAAGGGGAAACAACAGACAAACTATACTAATCCATCACATGGAATCACTAAATGAAAGTGATGATACATCCTACGTTTTATCTCTGTCGTATGGTTGAACTCGGCTAACACCTGAAATAACCCGTTCTATCTTCAATCGAGCCAATCCTAATCTCTACGTCCGTGTGAAATAATCTGACTCGTCTTGAAACGAGCTAATCCTAATTCCTTCGACACAAATATGGGGCGGAATGCCAAAAATGCCAAAAGTATGGGTCGGAAATGAAAATAAACCTAAAAAGGGGGCCAAAAACCGAAATACGAAAATTCTCATTCCCTTTAAGAAAGAGAGACGTTAGTTCCTGGCCATATCATTCATTTAATAATATTATATTGTCCCCTCCCACTCGCCTGTCTCTCCGTGTGAAATCCATATCAACCCCTTTCTGTTCTTCCTCCTCATTCATTTCCTCCCCATCTTCTTCTCCAAAATTAAAAATCCAATCTTTCTCTGAACACAAAACTCCAAACTCCCCACAGTAATCCACTGCTCCTTCTCTCTCACACACCGATTCACACCACACAAGCACAAAAGTCAACTCCTCCCCACTATAAAATCCAAACCCTCATTCCCTAATCACCCCAAATCCGACGAATTCCTCGCTCCCCACTCTCCGAATTCCGGATCTTTTAACCTAATTCGGCGCGAATTTGATGGTTGTGAACGTGATCAAGTGGAGGCCGTGGCTTCCGACCCAGGCGAAAAGGTACGAGGTGGCTATCAGCGTTCGATGTCTCAAGGGTTTGGCGGAAATTGGCGGGAATCAGAGCGGTTCTCCGCCGTCCGATGGCGGGTTGAGCAGGTTGACGGTGGAGATTCGGTGGAAGGGCTCGAAAGGGAACGGCTTTAGGGCGTTGAGTAGGAAGGTGAAGAGGAATTGCACAAAGGAAGAAGGGTTCGCCCAAAACGGCGTCGTTCATTGGGATGAGGAGTTTACTGGCTCTTGTAGCTTGTCTGGGAGCCCTTACGAAGTTGCTTTCTTCGTCTTTAATGTGAGTTCTCTGTTCACTGTTCATCTGAATTTTCTTTAATTTTTTAGGGTCAGATCATGGGATTATCAAATTGAATGTTCGAATCTGCTATGAATGGCCATGGTAGTCTTTGATACCTTTATTGATTGAATGAGGAACTGGGCATTTGGAATGGTATTGATTCTGGTTGGTTGGTGTTTACTTTTTGTAAGTTTGATTGATGTGCCTGGTCATACATGATTTGTTGTAGAGATATTCTATATGCTGATGTGCAGATATGCTTAAAGGAATCAGTCTGAATGTGCTTTTGTAATTCAAACTTGTATTCTAAACGTTTAGAAAACCTTTTTTGATGGGTTTTTTCTCATTTGATGTTTGGCTTGCAGTCAGAAAAATAAATTAATTAAATGCTAATTTGCTTTAAGGAGTTAAAAGTTTATATCACAATTTTTTTTTGGTCGAAAGTTTATATCACAATTTAAGTAGGGGACTTGGTCTAATTGTGCGGATATCTTGGTTTTATCAATTCAGGATATGGTTGTCTTTAATTCCTTTTGCCAACTGCCCTGCTAAATAGTCAAAGTTATGAGTTGTTAGGAGTTTTGACTCTGTAAACTCAATAAATAGTTTCAATTATTGGCGCCATTAGTTTTAATTCAATCAATACAATCTTTGACCTGTCTGTAACCATAACTTGTTCTTGATTCACTCGGGTTAGTTTTACTTACTCCAAAGACTTTATTACCTTCTCTGAATTTCAATCCCTTGTTCTAACACACACACATGTTTGAATATTAAAAAACAATGATGACATAATATGCAATATTATTATTCTCGGTGCTGATTTTCTTGGCCTTAATTTTAGGGATCTGATGGGCGATCCAAAAACAAGGTTATGGTCGCGGGACCAGCAACCTTGAACCTTGCAGAGTTTGCTTCTACTGATGACAAGCAAGAGATGGAGATCAGTGTCCCTTTAACACATTCAAGTGGCGTTGTCGAGTGTAACCCCTCACTTTGTGTAAGTTCTTTTTGGGGTGTTAACATTGATGTTGATACTTTCGTATTTGTAAATGATTTACTAATGTTTTTTTTTACATGCAGTTAACTCTCCATCTGATGGAACTGAAGACTAACCAAGAACCAGCAAAATCTGTACAAAGATCTTTAACGATGCCGCTAACTGCTCCTTTGTCGCCGTGCTTTGGAGTTGCTCCAGACGTTGAGAAAGAAGAACATTCTCCTCCAAGAAAAAGTCTAAAGAAAATGAAAAGCCTGACTGAGTTCATGTCATCCAGAAGAAAATCGGAGAAGGAATGTGTTTTGGAAGCCAACAGTGATGGCAAGTTCTCAACCGGAAGTGATGATTCAGAGTACAACGACTCATTCGACACTGACTCTTTCGATTACAGCGATGAGTTATCAGAGGAAAACAAAGAGGATTCTGACAATGTTCCTAGAAACTCGTTTGGGTATGGATCTTTGGTCTCTGCAAACTTGGCAGGCGGAGGATTTCATGTGAAAAGAAACTGTGAGGATGATGATTTGGTTTACTACAGTAACAATAAGCCAGATGTGGACTTGTCATATCCTGATGACTTGCCTAATAGTCCCGAGGTTGTTGGACAATCCTTGAAGCTTAGTCCAAAGCTTGGAATCTTGAATTGGAAGAAGAGGAAGCTGAGTTTTAGGTCACCAAAGGTCAAGGTCAAAGGTGAACCATTACTGAAGAAGGAATATGGTGAAAGGGGCGGTGATGATATTGATTTTGATCGGTATCAGCTTAGCTCCTCGGATGAATTGTCTTCACGGGTACGTATTGATCTTGCTGTTATATCTTTGTTTCTTAAGCCTATTTTGGTGTTCCTATTGGGTAGTGGCTGCCTATTCCATTTATTTCCTAAACTTGTCAGCCTGTATTGTGTTATCTTGTATTTGTTCTTTGCGTTCTGAAAGTTATTTTTGCTTAAAGGAATAATTTGATTAGTTGGAAGGTCGAATTTTTAAGTTAACGTGTGTTGACTTGGCTTAAAAATTCTTACTGATAAAGTGAAAATACAATCTTTTGTTGAGCTGTCATTTATTCCCAATGTAATATGCACGATAAATCAGCCTCAAGACACTGAATTATACATCCTTGCTTGATATTGCAGAGGTGCAAAACAGAAGAAGAATTACTTTCAATCTCAGAATTCGGGGACGACAGTTTTGCAGTTGGCAGTTGGGAATTCAAGGAAGTTGTAAGCCGTGACGGATCCATGAAACTTCAAACACAAGTCTTCTTCGCTTCGATTGATCAAAGGAACGAGAAAGCAGCCGGGGAGAGCGCTTGCACCACTCTGGTTGCAGTCATTACTGATTGGCTCCACTCAAACCGGGGAGAAATGCCCATCAAATCCGATCTTGATAGCCTCATAAGAGAAGGTTCTCTGCAATGGAGGAATCTCTGTGAGGTTGAAAGTTACATGGCCCGCTTCCCCGACAAACACTTTGATCTTGAAACCGTTTTAGAAGCCGAAATCAAACCCATCTCTATGGTTGCAGAGAAATCTTTCATCGGATTCTTCCATCCCGAAGGGGTGGAGGGTGAAGAGGGATTAGGGTTTCTTGACGGAGCCATGTCTTTTGACAACATATGGGATGAGATCAGCCTTATGAAAGATGCCGAATCCCTGATTTACATTGTCAGCTGGAACGACCATTTCTTTGTGCTCAAGGTTGATGCTGATGCGTACTATGTCATTGACACTCTAGGAGAAAGGCTCTATGAAGGATGTAACCAGGCCTTTGTGTTGAAATTTGACAAGGACTCGACAATTCAAAGAGTTCCTAGTCAGACTAACAAGGAAGATGATGGCGAAAAATCAGCAAGCGAGTCAGTAAAATCTGCCAAGCCAGAGTTGAGAGTAGACAATGAAGGACTGGTGAATGGCAAACAAGGAGAAGAAGAAGAACAACAAGAAACCCTTGTTTGTAAAGGGAAAGAAGCTTGCAAGGAATACATAAAGAGCTTCTTGGCTGCTATTCCTATAAGAGAACTGCAAGAAGATATCAAGAAAGGAAGAACTGGTTCAGCACCACTTCATCACAGACTGCAGATAGAGTTCCACCACACCGAGTCGCTACCAGTTGGAGCTGAAGCAACCTCTTAAAGGTTAAGAGAAGATATGATGCCTACTTTAACATGTTATAACTCATAGATCACATAAATAAGTTTTTACTTTTTCGTTTTCGGCGTGAGCAACTAAGGTAGATGGGTTCATGGCCAATAAGCCTGTTTTGGAGAGAATGAGAGAAGGGTGAGGACTGATAAATGTGGCACTTGTTCATCCTCCACGAAATGGAGGGTTGCTATGTGAAAATGTAAGTATTTGAGGGTTACAAATGCAATTGCTACTCTCTTGTGTACAAAAACTGACATGCTTTGCATTGGTCTGGGCTCTTTTTTACCCTGACACTGCAAAGTTGAAAAGGGATGAAATCTGAAAGGTGGAGTTTGGTTGTTTCTGAGTGGTTGTACTGCTTTGAAGCACAAACTCCATCTATTTTGTCCCATTGAAGAGTAGTGGATGCCACCATTTTCATATGGTGAAAATAATAGTAACAAAGTCATTATTTGATATTTGAATGAAACTGTTCTACAGCACTTGCTGTTCAATCAATCTTTTGCAATCAGAATATTCAAATTGCATTAAAAATTTGCACCAAGTCTACCTTTAAGAGAGGAATTTGCCTTTTCCCATGATATAGAAAGAACAGACCAAAACTAGCTTCATATCAACACTTGTGGATCAGAAATTGCTTGGTTAAAGATGGAATTAAGTGGGGCTTTTTGAAAATTGGAGAAGAATAGTTGGCCATCAAAAGTTTCCCTACTTTGGCCTACATTGAATAAACATGCATGTCACAAAGTGGTGTGAAACAAGTGGTCACCAATTGGTCTAATTGTATCCCTTGCCACACATTATTCTCTTCACAATGCAACCACTCATTAGTCATGGTCAAACTTATATACAAAACAATTAGTTTCAATTCACTTTATTACATACAATGAACCTTTGGACAGGCTAAGAGATATTACAGTTCATGTTCTCTTTTTTGGGTAATGCATATTCACTTTTGATTACAAAGAAAACAATCTGAACATTTAAAACATGTACAAATAGAGACTGCTCAATGAACACTTGTTTGTTGATCATTTGAATAGATAGGACAAGTCGGATGCATTCGAATGTATGGATCCACACATTTGGTATGAAACACATGTCCACAATCAGGACAAGTCGGATGCGTTCGAATTTGGCCAAAAACTGGATCGAAATGGACCGAATTAAATGTTGACGTTTTGTTGCGCAACTCATTAATGTTTCCAACGACTTCGTAACTCGAGTCATTAGGCGTTGAATTGAGCTTGGTGATTCATCAAATTAGTTGCCGAGGTAGGTGATGATCGAGGTTATCTACTTAGATCTTCAATCAATTTTGTGAAAATCCACTCGATTTAAGATGCGAGTTTTTTAAATATGTTTAGGTGCCTACAAACTTATTTAATTTAAATCGAGGGAAGGGTGAATCAAGGGAGTCTATACATATTAGTTTTAAAGGCATTGACATCACATGGTGTTTTATAAAACAGAAATGTAGGTATCATGTGAAGGTGGTAACTGATTCTGAAACAGGTAGTAACTGAATTAAACAAGTCATGTTTATGCAGAATTTTGTGAAGGTCCCATTCATAATAGGTTTAAAAAAACTGACCAGTTTGTCCTCATGTAGTGCTGTTAAACTTGCAACCAACATGTACATATGCTCATGATCAACTTATTTATCTTTTCATTGATTCACTGAAAGAAATAACAAACATAACAATTTGTTACATGAACTCAATCCAAACGGACCCTTGAATCTTCATACAAACAAAACTTCTTGAAATCTTCTTATCACATCCATTCATTGCGTCTCCAAATGCCAAACTAAATGTTTACAGTTTCTACACTATGTGCACTTGTGATATTCTTACAATTGCACTTGTGATTTTAACATGGTATCCGAGCCAGGACTATAAAAGTAAACTTCCGGACTCACTTGCCAAGTGAGTGACCCCTCCGGGTGAATCAACTAGTTGTTGATTAGGAGTATTTGGAAGAGAATAGCACCTACAAAGCGGGCAAGTCGAATGCAATCTTAGCCAAGGGTCAATGCACATTTGATGAAACAAATGGCTACAACATGGCAAAAGCCTTAGCATTTCATTATCATTGTACTCCCCCAAGCAAATGGAACAACACAAAGAGGTTGTCGACAAGCCCATCTTTTCGCCATTGACAGCTTTGTGAGCGTCTGAACAAAGGAATTTCGGGTAGAATGCGTCTAAAGCGGCCTCATTAACACCATTCTCTGTGAAAGTGATTGAATCTTGATCTTGGTCAGATGATTCATAGTCATCTTGATCATGATCTTGATTGTTTCCGGTGCACCATCCTAGGCGAGCGCTTAGGCCCATTCGGGTCCACACGACTGAAACGAAGGATACGAGAATGATCACGCCAAAGAAGGTTACGTAGAGGCGAATTGCATAGCTGTGGTTGTCTTGTGGGTTCATAGATTGAGTTGCATTGCTCATGCTTTTGTTTTGGGCTGACTTTTTTTGGGAGAAAGAAGATGATTTGAGTACGGAAAGATTGAGATGTTTGAAGGATTTTTATGAGTGAATCTTGGAGATGCAAGGGAAATAGTATACGGAGAAATCTGACTTGATCTTTATTTATGGTTGTTTAATTTGTTGTCAACTAGTTTTGATTCATTCTTTAACCAGAAAATGACCCTAACAACTTGCCTATAACAAATTAAGTGAAGCTGAGTACGTAACAATTTTCTATCAAATGTTTGATTAAAGTGCTATCAGTGTACAACTCAGGTGCTATCAGTTTACTATTCTCTTCTCTAACTCAATTCCATTTCAAAGCAAGAACTTCGTTTCATTCATGGGTCTTTAGATAATCCATTGTCAACAATCTAGGGTTTATTGATAAAGAGTTCAAAAAGGAATTGACTGAGCAGACTCTGTTTGTACTTGTTTAAGGGTTTAGTTCGTTTTTGTGCAGAAGGAACAATTTTGTAGCTTGGACTATGCGGTTTGCAGCTGAAAATCTAAGATAAAGCTTGCACATCAAAGCATAATCAGCAATGCTTAAAAATAGCATAGAACAAAAATAATTAATCATGAAAAGCGAAAAATCTTTCAGAATGCAAATAACAAAAGTAAGATAGCACAGGCTGACAAGTTAGGCTTCCAAAAACAAATAGCAGCAAAAGACATTCCAGCCAAACATAAACTTGTTTCAAACAATAATAGCACTACAATCCCCACTTCGCTATATTTCTAAACCATCTTATTTTCCATGGCACTCATTTGAATCGATCACTGCTGAGCACATTGAACTCTTTGAGCGCCACCGTGCATATCATCATCTTCATCATAGGCCTCCTCGCGCGCCTGTGCTTGCTTCCTGCGCATCTCCTCCTCAATGTTAACGTCGTGCAATGTTGTCTCTTCGCATTCGTCTAATTCCATGTCAGTTAGTTGGGTTGAAGTCCTAGGTGGCAGAACAGACTCCAACGCCTTGCATTGATCCAGACTGAGCGAGTCAGGGAAATCAACTGTGAAGTGGACATACAGCTTGCCCTTCATGAAAGGTCTTTGGTACATGGGCATTCCTTCGTCGTTTATCCCCTTGAATGAGTCTACGCAAATTCCAACAATAGATGAATCTTAAGCATAGTATAGTGTTATGAAGACAATATATGCAAGTATTGTCCAATCACAAATAATTTCATATGATGCATTGATATAATGCATTATGGCCTGAATGAGTTCATCATACTACATCCAAACAAAGCCATGAAATTGTTAGCATGAGGTATAGAAAAAGTACCTGGCTTAATGACTTCTCCAGGGGAAGACTTGATGAGCAACTGCCTGTTATCAAGGTGTGTCAACGCGAATTGGAATCCACAGAGCGCCTCAGTCAGGGTTAAAGTGTGTTCATAGAATAAGTCATCGCCCTTTCGTTTGAATTTGGGATGTTCCTTTTGTTGGATTACAAAAACTATATCCCCGGTAACAGTGTCAGGCTGCAATTAGGCATGAATAATAGGTCAACAAGGTTAAAATAAAATTATACTCGCATTTCATAATAAGAAGAGGCTAAATCAATACCGCCTCATCTGCAGCCCCAGGGAACGTAATCCTCTGTCCATTTTGCATTCCCTTCTCGACAACAACTTCTAGTACTTTCTTCTCCTGAGAGACTTTCTCACCCTTGCACTGTTGGCATCTATCTTTATCTTTGATAGTCTCACCAGTACCCTTACACTCGTTACAAGGATGTTGCATCTGCTGAATCATTGAAGGGCCCAACTGCCTGATCGAGACTTTCATCCCAGATCCTTGGCAGCCTGAACATGTCATGGATGCCCCTGATTTCGACCCTTTTCTGAAATATAGACAGCTCAAGTAAGCTATACAGGTAAAAGGATCATCCCCAAATAGGATTTATAACAAAATTGCATCTACAAAGATGAAAGTTTTTCAGTAGTTAGAAAGTGTACCCTTTGCACTTGGAGCAAAGAACGTTACGTGACAAGGACAACTTCTTAGTTGTCCCGTTGTAGAGATCATCAAGAGAGACCTTGAGAGGGTGAACCACGTCCTCCCCTCTTCTCTGCCTTCTACCTCTGCTAGAGCCTCCACCTACAAGAAACAACAGTGAAAAATGTATGTCAATATCATAATTGTCGAAGTGAATAAGGATCGAGTTCAAGATATTGGCACAGCAACAAAGTAGACTCACCACCAAACGGGCTCCCACCAAAGAACGACTGGAATATGTCGAATGGATCATGTCCTCCTCCACCTCCTCCCATCCCTTCCTTAAGTGCGTCTTCACCATATTGATCATAGATCTCACGTTTCTCTGGGTCGCTCAAGACCTCATATGCATGTGCCAATTCTTTGAACTACATCATAAGTCAGTATCAAACATAATTAAATTAGAACATCAAAAGCAATGGTATACTCATACAAGGGAGCACAGCAACTGATATATTACTTCACTCTCACAGGCTCACTGCAGTGAACAGAAAGATATAACTCACACAAAGTCTCAATTTTCAGAGTGTCCAAAATCAACTGTCTGAACTTGATAAAGTTACATTACACATGCAAGCTCAAATCTTTCATATTTATTCACAATTATGACTTGTGACCTATCTAAGAGATTCACACACACAACCAATGAAACGACAAAGCAAAAAGCCAAATCACACATTATTTATAAAGGCATGAACTACCCCCAAGTCTTCAAACCCCAAAAATCAACATCTAATTCACAGATTAACTCACAAAGCTGAAAGAGGAATTCCGATCAAAGTACAAACGATCTTACTTTCAACATCAGTGAAGAAAGTATTAGAATTTGATCCAAATCTTACAGCTAAAGCAGCCCTAATAGATTCAGACTGACCACAATTCACAATTATGTTCGATTGTTTATCAGTATCGCCGAAAAAATCAAAATCCAACAGAAATTCGATCGAAAGAACCAACAATCCACAAACCTTCTCAGGATCGCCGCCCTTATCAGGATGGTTCTTGATCGCAGCCTTCTTGTAAGCCTTCTTCAGATCATCCTGAGAAGCATCTTTCGAGACGCCGAGAACAGCGTAATACTTGGTGTTATCGCTCTTCTTGGGCGCTCTCCCGAACATGATTCTTCGACTCCTCGCTCTGCAAAACAGGAAAGATCCACAACAACACAAATTCCGAAATTCGTCAGGGATTTAGATCCGACATGAAAGAGGGTGGAAGAACAGAGAGAGGAAGATTCGTAGCTTGAGAGACGATCTTACCTGTGAGATTGGAGTTTGTGGTGGGAAGAGAAACAGCAGAGAGACGACGGCGAAAGAGGGTTTGAGCTTGGCTTGTGATCTTGGTTTTTATTTTGGAGATCGGACGGTCCAGATTTGTCTTTGACTTTCAACTCTTTTCGCGTTTTTCTTCGCTTGGTTGGCCGGGGAAACTAATTCTTTCCAAATATTTATGGAATAAAATGTATTTTAATCGCTCGGAAAATCAAAAGCAAGGTATCCTATTTTTTCGGAAAGTTCTAGAATTGTCATCGGCATCAAATTCAACCAATTCTTCTTTTTTTAGTCGATATGGGCCGGCCCAATGTTTTAGATGGGCCTGGGCTCGTTCATTCCAAAAATTACAATTAGTGGTCTAGGGGGTGTTGTAAACATATAGCATGAATGCACATCAAAATCAAGGATTGAAGAGAAACTGAAATACCAGTGTACTTGGTATGATCCTGTTTAGGAGGCTTTTTACCCTGGATTAGTCGATTTACCGAGTATGTATATGTTTATATTTAAATCTACCTTGCTTTACATCTTGTTCAATCACGTTTCTACTTAGCTAGTGTAAAAATCATGGATATGCTTTTTTAAGTTGTTCTTTTTCTTTTTTTTGATGAAAAACATTTTTTTAGTTGTTCTTACTAATGAAGCTCGTGTTAAAAATCAAACGCCCTTTTCAGAAAAATAAATGATAATGTTTAATGTTTTTTGGTTTACCGAATAACTATACCGAAATGAGCGACATATGGTTGAATGAGATTGACCAACCATGCGCACTCCTATGTAAGTTATAAAACATGGACTTTGTGGATTATGATTTTAACAAATTTTTTTTTTGAGCGTCACGATTTTAACAATTGGAAGGGCGCTAGTCTAGTTGTTAAGACATTGGGGCCCTGATGTCTTTCTTTCGACATCCATGGACAGCAAAGTCCTTAATCTAAACCATTTAGAATTGCTCTTATGAGTTAAGAACTTAGCATATATTGTTAATAACGATACCAAAACATGATTGAATCTACAAGACATGAATCAACGAATTTCAAACGAGAACCCGGGTTTGACATCCGGTTTGGTTGAATAATACGGGGGTATGAGAACCCAACAACAATCCGTACATAAGGAAAAGCGTTGAGTTCAAAAGGGAAAAACAGCAACTTGTTTGTGAGGGCTACTTCGAGCCAATGAGGATAAGGACAGCTAACCATGGTTAAAGTATTATTTCTCAAGTAACCAAAGTTAAGAGTATATGTCATATTTAATCTCCATCAAGATACCACTATAGATTCCATTAAATCAAATAAATGAAAATAAAAAAGTAGCACTATAGATTCCATTAAATCAACTAAAAGAAAATAAAAAAACTAGCACTATAGATTCCAATCAAATAATAAAATACAACAAAATAATTAGGGCATTAGAAGGGGATTCAAGATTCCAACATCATCATCACCAAGGAAGGACCACAAGTGCACTACACCAATAATGGGTCTTGCCTTCTCTTTTCGTCCACCAAAACAAGTCCCATTTTACACCTTTCTTTTCTAATTTAACTTGCAACATGATTCTAGCTATATATATATATATATATATATATATATTTATATATTTATATTCTTTGGAATAAATCCTAAAGTTAGAAATTAGTTTGAGATGCTAGACTTTTGTCCTAACTGAATGTGGAGGCAATCTGAGTCGTATGATTCAATATTTCTCATTATTAACATTTTGCATTCATCTCATACATTATAATATATATATAAGAAGGATGCATCGGGTGAGAACAAGTGCTATTTTTTCATGACATATTCGTCTAGTTTTTATAACGTTTATATCATTCTCACATTCATTCAATTTGTTTTCATAACATATAGGAATCTTATAAATTGAGAAGTATTACTTATCGTTCTGACTTACTTCGAATTTAGGCATCCATGTACTTTCACGTTCGTATACAAGTGTCATTTCTTATGTGATAAATCGAATAATAAAAATATCTAACTTATCTTTATCACAACTAGTTTATGTCTTCTTAGGTGTATATCACTTTTTTTTTAAACCCTTTAAATATAAACTATTTCAAGGAATAATATTTTATGAAATATTTGCTTAGATCACTTCTCAAGATAGATATGTACCACTTACTACACAAGTTAAATAAAACAAGTAGTCAAGTAGGTGAGAATATAATACAAAGTTGAATGAATTGAAAGGTGATCTTGCATTGGCCACCCATCCTTTAATTTTATACTCCCTCCGTTTCAAAATACATGACCATTTGGACTTTGCACATATATTAAGAATAAAATGTTATTCCTATATTACCCTTATCAAATGTAGAATTAATCATTTGTTTAGAGAAATATGAAAAAGTGTAATGATTATGATAAACATAATTATTAAGGGTATAAATGGAAAGGGATGGTAAAAAAATGTGAAATGAACAAGTATTATGAAATAAGAAAAAATGTTCAAATGATCATGTATTTTGAAACGGAGGGAGTACTTTTTTCTCATCTCTCTCTTTCTCTATTTCCAACTTCCTTTTTTGGATTTCCAATTAATCAGCCAAGGAGAAATCAAGATTCTCTCAATCCTTTCTCTCTCAGTAAGATTTCTTGTTTTGCTCTTATCAGTCTTACTTACTTTTATATATATATATATATATATATATATATATATATATATATCTTATTCATCCTTTTTATGTCTCCTTCCTTGAAACAAGGGTTTGTCTTGGCTAATTAGGGACTGAACCAAGCAACCAAACTCACAAGTCAATTTTTATCACCAAACAAACAACAAGGAAACATTCAAAAGTAAGTCTCCTTTTCTTCCTCCTCTCTTTCATGGGTTTTCTTGATTTCTTTTGCTGGTTTTTCTATCAGTTCTTCCTTTCCTTTCTCTAGCTATCAGTTTCTTCTGTGTTGTTTTGGATTTGATCTTATTTGTGTTTTCCTTGATTACCCATTAGAGGGTTTTGCTTCATGAGTAATGGGTCTGATTCCTTTTTTGCTGGGTGTTTTTAGTTAGTTGGCTACAAGTTAATTCTCCAGATCTTACATGTCTTCTGAGAAAACAACTGTTTACAAATTAATATTGCAGTATAGTTGATGAACTAAGTTAGTTATCTCAAAAAGATGTGATCTTTCTTACTGAAAACCTGAATTGATCTACAAAAAAGATGCAGAAGATGAGTACCAAATTCACCAACATGGCTAATGATCAAGCTGATGCTGATTTTTCTCCGGACTTGAATCCTGTTGCTCCATGGTGGGTCCATCTTGATCAGGGACTCCACCAACTGAACCAAGAACACAAGAACTCTGCAGGTGAATTAAGCTGCCAATTATTAATTCTACATTTCTAGCTCTTTTTTTGGTATTTTTTGGCTTTGTTTGTCATTTTGCTGGTTTTTAGATTGGTATGTGTGTGTGTGGTAGATGAAGTGTCTGGCCTGTCTCATTGTCTGGCGTGTGAAACAGGCATGATTAGTTGTTTGATTGCTGGATTAGGAGTACTTAATTGAAAGGAGTATTAGTTAGTTGACACACTAATTCATTTACAATTAAAATTACTATATAGAAGTATAGAAGAATGATGTATGTATACACAGCACAAAGGGAGTAAATTAAAAATATTCTTGCAGACATTTTTATCATTTCATGCAAGTTTATGAATAAAATTAGTGCAAAAGTATAGGCAAATAATTAGATAATGTGGCAAAAGTGAGAAAATTTTGATTGGAGGGAAATCTCAAATCCTGGCCCAAATACAGTTTGCCATTATTGGAATCCCCTACCCCAACAAATTGGTACTCCCTCCGTTTCAATAATAGTGTCGTTTTAGACTTGTACACATTTATTAAGGAATTTTTTTTTGGTCTAATTAACCCCTAGTTAATCATAATAAAGTAGCATAGGTATTGAGGAAGAAAGTGAAAGGATGCATGGGTATTAGAAACAACCCAATGGGAAAGTGGGACATACAAGGGTAGTATAGGAAAAAAGTGGGATAAAATGCTAAAAAGACATGTTTTATGAAAAATTCAAAGTGGGCTAAAACGACATCTTTATTGAAACGGAGGGAGTAGTTAGCTAGCTAGTCCCAACATTAATTGGGGCTAAAATGTAAATTTTTCCAACTTTTTTTTTTTTCCTTTTTCTAACTTTTGTTCTTGTCCCTTAATTTGATTCTTACAAATAGGGGAGTTTATATTCTGTCCAAATGCATAATGTTGAGTTCTTTAGTTTTGGGGCATTATACTAATAGTATTGTCACATGTGCCTTCCACATCACTAATTTTCCAATGCCAATCAAGGACGTACCCTTATTATAAGTGTCTTAGATATCCTTAATCTCTAGCAAATTCTTTAAATTATAGTATATTATAGGTAAATTGCTCTAATCACAAGCTTTCAAGAATTTAGCTATAGTATATACATTTTTCTATTATGTGCGCAACACACTATAAAAAGCTAATATTAGAAATATTTGGTAGATTTCAAATTTCATAACGTTTAATCTTTTGTTGTGACCGATTCACTATTTCCTCTTTAACGTTTAGCTTTCATATTTAGTATGCTTATAATATGTCCTTAGGACACACAATAGAAAAACCGATATTAATGTATATATATGAGTAGGCATGTTGTAAAACATTATGAAAATTTTAAAAGAACATCTTAAAAAGTATATACGGGTCCATTCACTAAGAAAATCTTACACTCAGTCTTTAGATCTCACACTCTCGATTGTAAAATGATGTGCGCTCAAGTGTATGATCATACAAAACTGATTTGTAAGATTTAACACAAATTGTATGCAAAATGTTAGAACAATAGACATATATTCATTTAATAATAGGATAAGAAAAACCCTAATTGTGGCGTCCAATTGATAAACCCTTGGATGCCAAATGCAGACATTAGATATATATTTGGAACTCTTCAAGAGACCTATGAACTTTTTTAGAGGTCACTGATGACGAAACGAGTGATGGTGACCCACAATAATACTTATATTTTGAAATCATGTTGTGGATTGTGATATCATCGATGATGGCCACAGCTACATAGTATAATACTATACATGAACCAAGTTTGGTCCTGCTAGGGTTTTGTCAGTCAGAGAATGGTTAATTGCCTTGATTAAGGGGGAAAGATCTCATTCTGATGATGGTTGACATGGCTTATTTTAGATCAACAAATTGTTTTTTTTTTAATAATGGCTGACTTTTGATTATACGTATATTGAAACAAAATCAGTGAACATCATGAAAGTCTATGATCCAAGTTGTCAATATCAATTAGTGCACCAGGTCATGCCAATTATAAATATTGGATCCATGAACTTTATTTGTTATGCCCTTGAATCTTGAATCTTTTGACCCAGCCTCACCAATCAAAACCCACCAAGTTGATCTAAAAATCTAATCTTTTTGGGAGTACAAAATCATTTTTAAATAAAAGATTCAGGATCTGTTCTATATATATGTTTGTCTTACTTACGAGATCAAATAATTCCATTAAGGTACAAAGTAAGCAAAAATGTACCAGAGAAGGTAAAGATACAACATCACCCCATTGTTCAAATTGATGATTAATTGGTAATGTTAGAGATGTTTAAGTACAATACGTGTTCATTTCAGGTAACAAGATGAACTTTGCCAAGGGAAAGGAAGCAAACCTCTCAGCTTCATCATCAGTTGCTCATCAACAAAAAAGTCAACTTGAGATTATGCTTGCACAACCTTTGGTAATTTCACCATGCATGGACATATGCAAGCTGTTTTAATTTTCTTAGCTAAACTCTCTTGAATGTTTGTTAAAAGAGGTAAAAATATAATGATCATGTATTCATGTCTTCTCTTGTTCAGGATACTACAAACCCTTCTCATCCTCATCAACTCTATGGCTTCATCACATCTTATGGGCCTCCTCAAACCATGGTTTGTAAATTACCTAGAGCTTAGTTTAATTACTTGTATACGTGGTATTCTAATTGGTCATATCATAACTGGTTTATGCACAAGTATATATACATTGCATATATATAAGATTAACATTTTTCGGTTGATGATGTAGGGGTCGACGATGATGCTACCAATGAGTCTGGCAACAGACGACGGAACAGTGTACGTTAACCCGAAACAATACCATGGGATCTTACGTCGAAGAAAGATACGCGCAAAAGCCGCATTGAAAGCCAAGCCTCGCCCTAGTAACCAGGTAAGATATGCACATCATGATTTCTTAGGTCTTCATCAATTGCTTGAGATCACAATATATACATTTGACAGTTTGGCATTCATAGAAGATTTTTTTTTTTTGAATGAAAAGGGGTGATTCTCATTCATTTTGATAACAAAAACGGGGGTTACAAAAATATTCTAGGCAATCCTAGAACACTGGTTACACCAATCCAAGTCTTTCAAGACATCTTTTGGACTCACGGTTCCTACACTTCCACCTAGCAATTACACAATTTCTTAGATGACTAATGCATTCATAGAAGAATTGGTTGGTGACACCAAACAACTTTTAACACACATACTTATACAACATTGCATTAATGGCTCAATCGCACCCTAAACCGTTTAATCGTGTATGCTACTTATAATGGCAGGCTTATATTCACGAATCTAGACACCAACACGCAATGCGGAGGCCAAGGGGAGCGGGCGGAAGGTTCCTCAACTCAAAGGAGCTACAAGCCCTAAAGGAATCGACAACAATTGGTAACAACAACGACAACAACACGATAACATTAAGCAAGCGTAAGTCCCCAAATGATCATGATTATGATGACCATCAACTCTTCTCTAACCCATCTGGATCTTCGAGCTCCGAAGTCCTCAACTCCGGCCACAACAAGGGTTGTTTCGAATCGAACCCGAAACCAAACCCATCTGGGTCAGAAGTCACAAGCAACTTCCTCTATGAGTCAAGACAATTTGATTGGTTTCAAGCAAAACACTCCTTCACAAGCAATTTGGAGGTTCCACCGGGGCCTGATCATGGTTGTTTTGACTTCCTCAAGGTTTGATACATGATAAACAAAAAGGGTTCTTTATAACAAAACCAACCCTTACATGGTTTCATTGGTTTTGTGTAACCAACCCTTTGAAAACGTACCCACAAAGGTAAGGATGGAATATAGCTCTACACCCATGCATATTCCATGAGACTAGCTTTACCTTTAGTTGGGTTGGTTCACCAAATTGAGTGGCAAGTGATCCTTGGCTAAATTTGGTCTCCCTTTTCCATTTAATTTCATCTGCTTAATTGCAGTGAGAGGAAATTGGGAACCAAGTGTACTCTATTATACTTTATACAATTGAAGCTCTTGAGACTTGGATATTATGGGGTTTGGTTATGCTTTATGAACTTATGTTGTGTGAAATAAAAATTGGCGTTGTAGTATTGTACTTATGTCAGTGGCTCGTTAAAATTATTCCTTTTCTTTTTTGTCGAGCTTAACTCCTAATAAGTTAAATTGAGTATCGAATCTTATACCACTTGATATGGGAAGACTCTTTATGTACGTTCGGATAATTTTATATGAGTGAAAGTGAGTGACTATAAGCTCAAAAAGGATTTATTACAATTTTTTTTTCCCGTTTTGTCATAATGTTAAGGCTTGCTCAAATCCAACTTGAATAATCAACCAAGATTTCTAATTAACCAAAGTACATTCCTAGCTGGTCTACCTTTAACATATGCAACATGTAGACTCAAACTTACGTGTTTGCATACTTTCTTGATTGTAGTCAATTAGTCATGGGTTGCAACTAGACCTGTCGAATGGGTCGAGTCGGGCAGGTTCGAGTCATGTCGGACTATCGGGCGGGTTCGGGTTGACCAGCGGGTCAATGATGTCATTTTAATCAAATCAATATTAAATTATAAAAAAAATTGAAAGTTTGGGTAAGAATTTTGAAGAACAAATATTATAAGACGTCTTCTTTAAATAAATGAGTTTCTTGAACAAATGCACTAACTTAATCATAAAACATACCATAATATCAAGTTTTCCCTTCTCGTAACAAGAAATCGAAGAAGCGTGTCTCTTTGTTGGTAATATATACTACCCTTTACTGACAAATTATCATGTTTTTTGGCCTTTAATACTTATATAGATAACAAATGAACGATAAATCATATTGATAACAAATAATGCATAGTTTTGTTTGTATAATATACATAATTAGATGTCATGACGCAAACTAGGTAGCTATATAATGATATAAAATTTAGCTCTCAATTTTATGGATAGTTCTATAAATGTTTATGTGAGCGTGTAAATTAATCGTCATCTTTAACTCGCTAGGTAAAGGTAAATTTTTAATTTTCTTATTTATTATGCTTTTTCTTTATCTTTTCTATAAATACCCCTTTTCTATATAAAATTATGCTGGATTGGGCTCCAAGTAATCGACATGCCCATGTCTTTTCCTTTATAAATATCTGGAGATCGCCATGTATGGAGCATTCTCTCCCCTATTCTCGAAACCCTAGATTTTACTTCTCCCTTACCCTCGCACTCACCTCGAAGGATACTCTATTAAATTAGGCATCGGAGGTGGATTAGGGGATCCCCGCCCCCTTTGTCCATTGTTTTGCAAGTACTAGGTCATTGAAGAAGGAGGAAGACGAAGGAATTCAAAGGAGCTACCTAAGTGCATTAAAGGCGATTTTTTGCGCACTTACGATTGACGTCGTCCGTGGGGAAACAACAAGCGATCCATAACTATGGTGTTGTAATCGATCCCAAAAAATCAAGATATGCTTTTAGTCGACCCTGGGGCAATCGTGCTAGGCGAATCGCGTGATTCGCTTTCGGCAGGTCCAAACCCGCGACCGCGGATTCATTACCCGTGACCACAAATCATCTACCCACGACCGCGGTTCGAGGGCAGAACGCAAGGACTTCGCAATTTGCTCGGAGAACGAATCCCAACACGCGTTGATCCCGATATATATTCGCTCTGGATGATAGACCACATCGCGATCCGAGCAAGGCGCCTTGCCCGGATCTGACTCAATCCGTGACGTAATCCCCCTCGCAAGCGCGTTTATTCATCGCACAGACCTACGGGGACTTGAGTGAGACGACGGAATCGCGAGTCATAGCATTGTATGGTCTGAATCAACTAATCGAGTATGGGATTCAGTGATGTGCATCGATGAGTCGGGTCTTGGATTGTCGATCCTTAGAGTCTTAGAGCGCCCCGATTCAAGAGTTGTTTTGGATTGTCGATCCAATGAAAACCCTAACATGGGACAAATGGACATTAGATAGTTGTATCGAAATACACATATTTACGTAATGGGAGAAATCACTTCCAATCGATTTTGGCAATTGATCGATGGAAGTCAAGCTATTAAATTTTGATTAAGTGCGTGCTTAATCACGTGGTCAATTGGTGGAAATTTGTTTCCTTACGAAATGGGTGGAAATTGATTGCACTTTGCGATCTAATCAAGCTACCGATATTGGCTAAGAAGAATTTGGAAGTTAATTAGTGCAAATCGGCACTATGAACCAATTGACGATGGCACCACGTACAACCGGCCTCCACCGACTCCGTACGTATCGAAGGTCGTAGCTTTGGATCAACGAAGATACGTTTGTGTTGACAAGCCTTGATCAATTGATAAAAGTCCAATATAATCTTTGATCACGAGCAAAAGGCGAATCACATATTGAAGATGGTACGGAAATTTGATTGATTAATTATCGATTAGTCAAAAATCCAACCTTGATCGCTAGGATTCCTTAGCCAGGTGAAACCGTAATTCGCTAGGCGGAACCCTAATTCGACAACAAGTCAAAGCCTTGAGACCAAAATCCATGGTTGATGGAGAGGAATACAAAGAATGTTCCTTGGCGAAGAAGAAAGCCCTAAACTTTAGGACAAGAGGCGAAGAACGAGACATTACACAAAGGTCGAGATCCCAACTCCAATCAAACCTTAGGCGGCATAGTCTTCAAGAAAGATTGCTCGACGAGGGCAGGAGATCGAGCCTGGGGCATCAACTTATTAAGACAAAAAACAAGGATTGCACAAGCGGCCACGACCAAGACTCTCTAGATCGTTCGTGTGCGATCGCGAAGTCAATCCGCGGAGCCAACCGTGAGCACGGATCAGCGGAAGATCGCGGACATAACTGCAGGCGCGGAACCCATACCAGCGACCGCGGGTCAGCAACAACAAATTAACTAATCGTGCTTCCAACTCATTTTTGGGAGCTACGCTTATCGTATTTGGGCGATCCAGATACCGTTGGAAAGAGGAAGAGATAAGCTATAAATAATCTTCACACTTCAACCCCAAAAATCACACTCTAAAGGCGACAAAAAGGGTTCTAATCATACTGTAATACACGAAGTACGCCGAACAGAACCAGTCTACTTCAAACGGCTCATTTGGGAGGTAGGAGCATCCAAGAGTTACGAACTTTACATGGATGGAAATCTTAAGAAGTTGTCTACAACTTCTCTATTCACATCGACAACAGAAGAGCGCACGAACTGGTTCAAAATCGCAGTTCAAGACAGACAGACCCGTGCTCCCGAGTGTGCTACGATCGTCCAATCAAGACGAATTAAGATGTATGGAAAGCTAACGCAGAGTACTACATTTCGTCTTCAGAAGTCAAAGCAAGACCTCCGCTCGAAGTCAGTTGAAACTGGACACGAACAATACAGTCCAGAATTCGAGCCAAAGAGGTGAAGGGTCAATCAATGTCCTTAACCGTTGTGCAAATCACCAAGACGCCACCGCGAGATTTGGTAACATCATCAACCTTCGCTTTCAATATTGAACTCATATTGATGAACCACGAACGTCTGCGCGAACGATAGAGTGGTCAAGAGTCCATCGATTAGCGTTTTGTTTGAACAAAGCACAAAGCCTAGTGAAGTCATCTTAGGGCTAACAACCTTGAAGCGGTCAGAGCCTCATAACCAAGAGCGTGACCATGACCGTGAGTCCGTCTTAGAAGGGCAAGACCCCTTCGTTGGGGGCAAAATCGTGACTGCGGTTCGCCAAAGCGGTGACCGCGGAGTTGATGGCCACACGCGTGGCCCATTAATCCACAAGCGTGGATCTGAGCTAGGAGTCTTTGCTCCTAGAAGACTTGATCCCGATCAAGATTCAACTCACCGGTCTAAGAGGCTACCGACGTCCCTTCTTCTTACATCAAGATGTACAAGACGCAGGTCGACCTTGCCAAGAAGACCTTGGAGGTAGAGTTTCTCGTCATCGATGTCCCTTCTTCTTACAACTTGATTTTGGGATGACCATGGATTCATGAGATGAGAGTGGTGCCATCCACCTTTCATCAAATGATTTAATTCATAGACAAGGATTTCATAGTCCGGGTGTGGGCTAATCAGCTAGAGGCCCACATGTGCTCGAGAGGAAAGCGTCACAAGAATGAATTTGTGCAAAAAGTCGAAAACGATAGAAAGATTCACAGTCTGGGGAAAAACCGTGGGCACGGGAGCCCTTGCTGCAAGCGCGGTTTCGCTCCAGAGAACGAAACCTCTATTCTAGAGTCAAACCACGACTGTGGGTCCCCATATCGCAACCGCGGGTCGCCTAGCCGTGAGCACAAACCCTGTTTCCGCGAGCGCGGATCGAGTGCAGACTCGAACATCTTTGAAGAGAAGAGTCATGGCCGTAGCCTGAGCGGGCCCGACCGCGGGTGCCCAGACCCTTATGCACGGGGATCCCGTGGCTAGGTTGCATATAGGGGGCACTCTTTTTCCCATGTGGTTTTGATGAGGCCCCATAAAATTTTTATTTTTCATATCATTAGAGTCCTTAGGATCATGCATTCACATTTAATTTTTCGATAAAAGTTTGTTTTTTACATTAAATAGCGCAATGACGGTGCATCACACTGGCAGATTTCTCCCACATGTGTGTGTGGGCGAGGAGCTGGGATCCCGTGATATTCGCTTACGGATGTATGAATATACGAATAGGGGACCTCAGGTTGACGCCGAACATCGATTAATCCGCGTGGCCTTTTTGAGTAAACAACAACGCAACGACCTTTAGTATCCCTCGATCCGAGTTGAGAAAACTCAATCGTAGGTGAAGCATCTCTAAGCGGGTAAATTAATCGTCATCTTTAACTCGCTAGGGAAAGATAAACTTTTAATTATCTTACATTTATTATGCTTTTTCTTTTTCTTTTTTTATAAATACCCCTTTAACTAATATGGCGGTTAAGCGCTATAAAGGGAGATTATATCTTATGCGTATGGATAAAATTATGCTAGATTGGGCTCAAAGTAATCGATTGGCCCATATCTCTTCCTTTATAAATACATGGAGTTCGTCATGTATGGAGCATTCTCTCCCCTTTTCTCGAACCGTAGCTTTTACTTCTCCCTTACCTTCGCGTTCAACTTGAAGGATACTCTATTAGCTTAGGCATCAGAGGTGGATTAGGGGGTCCCTGCCCCCTTTGTTCATTTTTTTGCAGGTCCTAGGTCATTGAAGAAAGAGGAAGATGAAGACGGAGGAATTCAAAGGAGCTACCTAAGTGCATTAAAGGCGAATTTTTGTGCACTTACAGTCTCCATGTCATCCTTCATTTGAAATAAAGTCATTATACATGTACATTGGAAGAAGGTATTAGCAAAGGTGACTTTGTCGTCATGACTGTTCTTCAAGCTCTAAAAAACCTGCCTATACATTGGAGGAAGAAAGATGAAGAGGGTGCAGAATGCGAGAAAGTGATCTAATAATTTAGGTTGTTCTTTTTCTTCTGAAAGTCGGATTTAACATTGGGCATATTAAGAATTGGGTGCACAATTACCTGTCAATCCGTGATTTCATTATATTAGAGTGCATATATTCTAAAATAAGTTTCTGACCTTATAAATTTTTGACCCACCCGATTTGACCCGACTCTAACCCAGAATTTTTCGGATTTACCTGATCGGGCTCAAATTGAGTTCAAATTTCCGGATTAAAACGCTAAAATTACCGGATAGTTCAAATCGGGTTTGCAGGTCTGGTCAGCTTTTGACAAGTCTAGTTACTGGTAAAAAAATTTTGGGTCGAATACAACAAATGGTAATTGAACTATACGTACTTAGCACATGCATACCTTAAGGACGTGATTTAATTTGTAAGCATGTTAGATATATGTACAAGGCATTCATATATCAACAAAAATTTCAAAACCTAACAATTATCGAGTTCTCAAAAGGCTTAATACATCAGGAGACCCCTGTACTTGAATGTTTTTTCCCATCAGACCCCTCTACTTAAAAATGTTTTATTAGACCTTTCTATTCAATTAAACTTGTTCTATTAACCCCCCCCCCATTATTGAGCTTTCGTTACATAAAACAAACACATGCTGCCTTGGCTCCCATAATTGATGGGTAATCGTCATGTTATCCAATTTTAAGACACATCAGCTAGTGAAGTCGTATGTGATATAAAATTGGATAATATAATGATTAATTATGAGATCCAAGTCAATACAGAAAATGATTATGTTATCATACGTGGTTTATATAGCTAGTGAAGTCGTATGTGATATAAAATTGGATAATATAATGATTAGTCATTAATTATGAGATCCAAGTCAATGTTTGATTGTTTTACATAACAAATTACTAGTGATGAGGGTTCATTAGAACAAATTCATATTGGTAGAGAGGTCTAATAGAACATTTTTAAATAGAGGAGTTTGTTGGGAAATAACGTTCAAGTACAGGGGTCTCCTGATGTATTAAGCCGTTCTCAAAATGGTTTACATTAAAATCATGTTTATCATACATACACATCATAAGGGAAAAAAGGGGAAAAAAGAGTCAGCTTCCAAGCAATAGTGTGTTTCCTCATATTATTAAAAAATAAAATTCATCTAGCTAAAGTAATATGAATTCAAAATAGCAACATTTATTATAAACGTTAATGTTACATCCATATAATAAATGGTTTATTTTTCTGCCATTCTGCCTTATTAATAATAATAATGATTACATTATGCATGACTTCGAGCACTTAGTTCAGCGGCTAAGTCTTTGAAGTAGTACCCCGAGATCACCATTTTGAACCTCACGAACCACGGTTCGTCTTTTCTCTTAGAATTTTCCACAAGGAGCGGTTTGCCACCCTAATCCTTACCGATCCAAAAAAAAAAGATTACACTACTCATACCTTATATATAAGGTACTAAAATCATATTAAAATCGGGCATCTTTTTCTCCGTCTCGCCTCTCATTTTCTTCCTCAGTATTACTCCAAAATATAGATATTTTGAAATGAAGGGTTTGAGATTCTTGACCTTGCAATTGGCAATGGCAATTTGTAACCCTAATTTGCTCTTCTTGCTACAATCTATTCTAGACTTTCCACCAAATTTGGACGACGGCGAATTTTGGCTTCCTTCCGATCTCTTTTACGAGATTCAAACCTCATCTGACAATTTGTGCAAGCCTAATTTGGTTTTCAATTATCTGCCAAATAGCGCAAGTCCGGTGCTCGTACAAGTAAGTAAATATATCCATTTTTGTTACCCGAAAATTCTAATAAAATCTCGTTTTTCATTTTCGTTTCATGTCGTAAACTCATCCTTTTATCCTTCATCGGTTTTTTGGTCATACTTCAGTCGAATGTAGTTCAGCCAAAGAGAGGTCCGGTAAAGACAGTACCACCAAGATTCAGGCTTGAAACAACTCAAGAGAATCAATTTGGCATGTCCTCAACAAAACACAAGGGCACAGGGGTTTTTCTTCCCCAAGCAAGAACTAGAATAACCAGGGAAAAAGGTAAGTTTTAACATTTTACTCCTTTTGGTCCATAACGTACTCTATGCTTTATCAGAAGAAAATGATTACACGATGATTATTGAATTATACTCCGTACTTCTAAAATGCCTTGATTAACGAGTATATCGATCATGATGGAATTAACGGATAATGTCCTAGTCATAAGTTTTTTTATTTATTTGGGTAGAACATAGTCATAAGTATTTGTTTAATTCTGTGTGTTATATGGATGATTCTCCCAAAACTTTAGTTCTAAAAAACTCTCAAGTCACAAATTTTTCTATAATCTTCTAAAGCAAATCTAAGGCTTTGGTTGACACTAGCACGAAATGGATAACGTGTTGCGCTAGCGGAGCAGAATCTTACAAAAAATAGCACCTTTGTACCCTTAAGGAGATCGGATTCCGCTAACTTTTCTACCTGATTTGTCGAAGAGAGCCGTCAAAAAGAAAAATCTAATTGAGATTTGTAACGCTTTGACCTTTTTTTAGCGAATTACTTAGAAAAACGTTTCAAAACCAGAATTTAATGTAAACCTTAAGCGTGATTAATCACTCGTTCATCCGTACCTTTTTTTTTTACCCTTTATACTGTGTGTATGCTTTTATTACAATTCTTATAACCGTCGGCGCCAATTAATAATAGTCAGACGTAACTGAAAAAATTGAAGCAATTTAATTAATGCATTACATTTTTTTATTGATATATTATTAGCTATAATGAATTTGTATTTTTTGATGAAAACTATAATGCATTTGTTTTTCTTTGGTGTTAGGTTTGAAAACGGTGGCGCATATGAAGAAGAAGTAGAATTGCAGAATTTTATAATGAAAAGATGCAAAAATAAATGACAATGAGAAGATCTAAACTCCAATTGTACTTGTTATAATTTTTCTATAAATCATGGGAATTGCATCTTCTTTGTCTTGTCTTGATCAAGATAGTCCTTGATGATTAAATAGGCATAAGTTTTCAATACTTGTCTTTTTTTTTGGGGGGTTGGGGTACTTTTCATGAAAGTCAAATCAATAACCTCTAATACTATCCTTGAAAGCTAAATTGTTTGACTAGAGGTCTGAAGGTCAATACTTATCTTCCATTGGAAAAACGAACGTAAGCATTCATAAAAAAAAAATGCAACACTTGATGATGGAAAGAAAGAATATTATCAACACATAAGGTGGTCTTTATTTACCACATTCATGATCAAACCCTAGCTAGAGTTCTTTTTTGGTTTGGAATTGAAATTGAGATGAAGAAGATCAACAAAAGCATCCACAACATAGGGATGATTGTGAGTGCCATTGACAGTCAAATAGCAAGCCAAAAGGTTTTCGAGGGAATCCCAATCACGAAGAAGGCGAGGGTGGACCCACAATAGGTTCTCCATCGACCTTTTGAAATCCATGAAAGGATCTTCAGACTCCATTTCCACCTCCTCCACCACCACACTATTACTACTTGCAACCTCGATTTGATTCTTTTTTTTCTCGTAACCTTCTTCCTTATAATAGTGATTCTTCGCTAAGGAAAAGATTTCCTTAGCGGGGGAGGGGTCAAAGAAGAGATGGGTCTCCGAGTGGGCCCCACGGATTATGTCGTGGAGAGTTGTCTTCTTCTTCATATTGGGCTCCATTGATTTAGTGTTCGTGGGTTTTTCTTATTTGGTGTGTTTGTGAGAGAGAAGACAAAGATATAATAAAAGATCAAGAGATGGAAAAAATGGGGTTGGAAAATGGTGGCAAGTGAGTATCTCTAGCTCTAGTACATTATATATATATACACTAATATTTTGAAACCAAATCTTAACTTTGGGGGTAGTAGTTATTAAGATCACAAGTGAATGGAGTGATCAAACTCAATTGTGTCTATAGGTCGTGTTTTAAGTGCAAGCATGTTTTTATTGACACGATTACTTATGACAAAGTATGAAAAACGATAGAATTATTAGTCACATTTAATCAAGTGCTATATTGCTTAACTTTAATTTGTTCTTGAGAGCATAGTTACAATAACTTATGTTCATTAATAAACTAAAACATAATATAAAGTTATGAACTTGTGTACCAAACTTTTAAAAGTTTGCATCTATTGTAGCATAGAGCAAAAAAAGGCTAAGGACTATAAGGTGATGTAGGGCATGAATTTTGTGAAAGACTGAGAACTGGGCAAAGTTTCATGTGAAAGATTTAAACCGATGAGGACTTGAGTTGAGGGCCTGAGGCCATCAATTTTAGTGGCAAGATGTAGATCAAAAGTGTAAAAAGGAGGTGCAAGGCAAAGCTCACAAGTACCTAATTGGGCTCACACTTCGTGGGCCTGAACTGAATGGATTGGGCCTAACTGGGCTCAATGGAAAAAACAGCCTATGGAAGCCCAAACACATCAAATTCATCAAATGTACTGAATAAAAATTATATCGTAAAATTTAATTGGATACCTTTTCTCATGGATCAATTCATCAAGCACATAGATCAATTGCAAAACGTGCCATATGAAAATATAACGTAAATTATAATATATAGAAATAACGTACTTGCTTAGATCAATTTATCAAACGTAAAATTATAATAACATGGATATTTAGGATTAACGTAAAATTTAGATCTTATGATGAATCTAGATTGTATAGATAGATAAATTTTGGATAGTTTATAAATATAGGATATTATTTTGATAGATTATGGATATAGATATTATTATGATATATTAATAGATGGTAATTAGATATATATATGCAAATTTTTTAATTATAAAACTAATACAGGGTAGATAATTAATTTAACATAGGTGAGGTCAGAATTAAAATAAAGGTTCGAAATTCCCCGGCTTTAATGTACGAGTAGTACATAGACTTGTTTCTCATCGTATAAATTTCACTAAATAATAATTTTTCGCTATTTCAAAGTATAATGAAAGTCATGACTCATAAGTCATAACTGCCATAAAACTACTCCCCGCCAAAAAAAATTGTCGTCACGTCTGTTTAGGTATGACGTGTCAGGTGGCAACCTTATCCATAAACCTGATTTTGACCAGTACACTGTAAGTGCAGAACACGTGTCACCTTAGTGATAAACCACGTAAGAAAAAACTAGTCATGTAGGCAGCTTCTGGAGAGAGAGAAAGATATTTTTGGACAGCCGGCGCGTTGAAAGTGACAGCTCATTAGAAATTAAAAAAAAATAAGTGTCGACATTTTACAGGCTGTGACTGCCGACATTCCACGTCTGACAGCGCCCACGCGGTTTTTGAACACGCATGTTTGGTGTGTAGGCTACTTTCAATGTTTTACTGACATAATTTTACATACCACTTCTATTTTGGGTTAATTATGGATTAAGTCACAATTAATTCGATTCTTGTTTTATGATTCCT
Source organism: Polygonum maritimum (assembly GCA_963924305.1). Classification (NCBI taxonomy): domain Eukaryota; kingdom Viridiplantae; phylum Streptophyta; class Magnoliopsida; order Caryophyllales; family Polygonaceae; genus Polygonum; species Polygonum maritimum. The sequence continues at coordinate 31,599,199 of OZ002736.1, forward strand.
GATCTTATGAAAATCTGACTTCAAAGTGCAAGTCGGTCATTTTGTTGGATTGGCGTTATCTTGATGAATTAAGGGTTTAGTTAAAATCTTGTGCCATGAATTATGTCTAGTGCTTTTTAATTACATTGTGCAAGTTTATAGATTTTGTATATATTGAAGAAATGAATTTAGTTGTAATTAGTGTTGAGAATCTATAACTAGTATTTTTCATAAAACGCACTAGTCTAATGACATTAGACATAACATTATATGAAATATCTACAAAGTATAATGTATGTTTGAATCTTTAGTTCTTTCATTTTTCATTTCTTGGCAGTGAAGGTGGTTATATAAATATAAAACCAATCATATTCTAAAAGTTGTTAGACAAATAATTTAAAAGGACATTTATACATTTTTGTTTCGAGCAAATATTTATACGTTTTGAACAGGCGTCTAGACGAGTTATGTCGTTACATCCGATAAGTTTTTTCATACGAGTAGTTGGCTCTTAACGTCGAGTTTTAGAACGCTAACCTAACCTTCACAATGCTATCTAGTAACTGACTTGAATACTCGTTTGAAGCTAATACTAATCATATTAAACTGATAATTTTTACCCACGAAAATCAGTGGAAATAAATTGTCTTTTCCTCTAAAAGTATGCTTTATTAATATTAATCCTGTGAAGTATGAAAACTCCTTTTTACACGCAAATTAGAATATTGTAACCTCAAAATTACATCATCACCACCTCATTTTAATAAGTTCAGAAAAGACATGTGTAACTTTTATTTTATTTAATTGTTATCCATTCAAACAGTGAACGTATGTAATTTTATAATATTATTTAATTCTGTGTGGCTGGCTAGCCACCGCCGTCACCGCTTTCGCAATCTACTTTCGCACCTTCGGTGTTCCATGTGGTGGGCCTCCGGTCATTTTGGATTTTTTTTTATTAGGTCGCCATCTTAAGGTTCGAAGTGACACCGAAATAGAGTAGTACCCTAAAAGCTTAACCGTAGTGAACAAAATATCTTAAGACTTTTCATTTCAAATATGCTTATTTTCAGCAAACAAAATAAGATTAATTAATTTAACATACAACGTTCAAGATGTTAATTTTTCTCCTTTGCATAGTTTGTTTAGATGGTGGAGTTCAATAAGATTTTAATGTGATGGTAATGGCGGGAATCAGTTTTTAGTGTTTGATTTTGTTTTAAAATGGGATTAAGTGAAATTCTTTAAGAAAATTTGAGGAGAAAGGATAAAAAAATAAATTCCGTCAAATTGGTGAGAAAGTAAAATACACACCTTCAAAAGGAAAAAGTAAAATAAAAATTTATTTACAATTCTCCATCAAAACATATCTTTATCTAAACGCAATGAATATACATTTTCTTATCTTACTTTCCCGCTCTTACTTTACCGTCCTTTCTTTTCCCATAAATTTCTAATTGGAAAACGGACTGTTAGTTTCACATAATATAAGTAATTCATACAATACAAGATTTGCTAGTTGCTAGTTTGCTACTCCTCATAAAACTTGTAACACCATGAAATTAACTCTTGAACAAATTATTAAATTTAGGGAAAATTATTTTATCTGGTTTTTCTGTAAAGTTTAAATAAAAAATAGTAACAAAACGTGGTGAAAGCTCTTTTTAAAAAAGGAGCAAACTTTTTTTCCACAAAATAAAAAGCAGAAAAGCAACTAAAAACGGCCAAATCCAAACGCTTACGGTATACACTTGTTTATCGGGTCCTTCCTATAAATACACTAACACCATTTTCCTCAACTTTCACCTTCAGCACAAGATATTTAAAACGAAGAAAGAACCAGAAAAATCCCCAATTCAAACCCCCCAAAATTGACCCCCAAATTCACCAGCGCGCCTAAATTCAGACCAATTGAAGAAGAATATCGATATCAGGGAGCACGGAGTCACAGAGTAATTCCTCAATTTCAAGTTTCTAGGGTTTTTCATGGTGTGGATGATAGGCGGCGATAGGAAGAGCTCATCGGCGTCGGCGTGGACTAGGGCGGAGGACAAGCAGTTCGAGGAAGCTCTGGTGGAATTCGCCGACGAGGAGGATCCCGACCGGTGGCGGAAGATCGCCGGCGAGATCCCCGGGAAGTCGCCGGAGGATGTTAGGGTTCATTACGAGGCTCTCGTTCACGATGTCAGAGAGATCGATTCCGGTCGGGTCGAGCTCCCGGTTTACTCCGATCGGAACTCTGCCTGGCTTGGCGAGCCCGATTCGCCCCGGTCTAATCAGATTTCGTTCGGCCCGGGTCATAAGCAGAGGCATAGTGATGTTGAGAGGAAGAAGGGGACTCCTTGGACTGAAGAAGAGCATAGGTATTTTTCAATTGGTCTTCATTTTTATGTTTGGCTCTTCGTTCAATTGGTTTTCTCTTTGCCGATTTTGTTGTGTGGTTTTCACCTTGTTATCAATCTGGCTTCTATGGTAAATTCCCTATGTTGATCTAAAGAGTTTTTAGCTCAGTTATTGATAATTTTGCTCAAAATAGACATCTTTTCCTATATCCTTCAAAATAGACATCTTTTCATATATTTTGTTTGATTCCTTGACCAAGCATGGAGTTGGAATAAGATTGGCTTGAAATGGGAAGTTAAGAAAGCCAAAATGGGATAATGAATGTGTTTCCTAGAATCTTGAAATGAAAGCAAACACTGAAGTCTGTTTCTTGCTCTAGTTAATTGTTGATTTCGGTGATGTTTTGACTAATTCTGTTCTTTTATTACTTGCTTGATGTGATCACGAAATCTAAATTTGCGAATTTCGTATCTTTTACAGGCTGTTCTTGATTGGACTGGAGAAATACGGAAAGGGCGATTGGAGGAGCATATCAAGAAACGTGGTGGTGACTCGAACCCCGACTCAGGTGGCAAGTCATGCTCAGAAGTATTATCTTCGCCAGACGTCGGGGAAGAAAGAGAGGAAGAGGTCTAGCATACATGACATCACTACTGTTGAAGACAACTCCATGGCAATGGCCATTGACCAGAGCTGGATCCCTCCTCCGAGCAACGACCCTATGCAGCAACAGCCTCACATGTTGCAGGGCTCCTTCAACCCTAATCAAGAAGCTCCATTCGGGTATCAAAACTTTAGTTTTCCCATGTAGATGGAAGGCGTCGAATCTCGTGTATATAATGTCATCAAGAAGTTCCAACACGTTACAGTATAAGGTGACAGGAAGTTTATGGTGCTGTTAAGGAATAGAGTAGCCAAACAGAGTAAACTTTGAATTTCTACGCTTTTGATTTTCTTGGTAAATGATGTTGGATAGAGAAAGGGTAGCACTTGGAAGTATATGTAGTTCAGCCTGGTTGATTTTATGTACTGTTGTAAGAAAAGGGAATTATTCATCAATGTGATAGTGGAGTAGTTTAGATCAGTATACAGCTAATAAAGATGTTCAAAATTTAGACACTGATGAAGCTATTCACAGGGTCTTTCCATCAGGAAGGTTGTAGGTCTTATAACCACCAATATATAACCCCAATATCAACAAACAGAAGCAAGGAATCAGTAATAGGCAACGTCAGATTTAGACGATGTTGATTAAACATCACAGCATTTCACCGCTAGCAGGCAAAGCATTTCACAAGTGTGAGACATAAACTTGTAGTCATCACATCAATCAAGCCATTCACATGTACAGTTCACAAGCAAAGTCAGACATCATATTCAACCAAATATGGAGCAAAACAACATGATCAAAGTAGAGCAGTTTTTACAACGATTTGTTTGTTCATGTGCGAGTCACATGCACATTTATTTCCCATGAAGCTACGAAGGGATCCTTGCTGTGCACAACTTAAGGCTACTTTGCTTCCGGTTTCTACAATGAGAAACAACGTACACAAGTTAGTTTTAGGGAGTAAAAGAAGAACCATTGAATTCATCGAATAGCTCAGTAACACATAATAGAAATACAGTCTGTTGCAACCAACTTAACATGTAAGATAGATGTTTCTTCATGAAACTATTGTCCAACAGCACCATTACAACAATTATGGATATAATGATAGCATGACATTCTACAATTTATGCTCTTCAAGGTGCTCATTCATTGTCACCGTCAACAAATCCGAGGTAGAGTTGCCGTATTGGTAATGCATAATGCACATATACTGTTGAAACTACCATAACACGAGTCAAAAAAAAGCTAAAACCTAAAACTGGCAAAGAAGAGTACCTGAGTGGCAGCTTCCTTCTCCTTCTCAGCCTTCTCTCTTTCTGCCTTCAATTTTGCTTTCTCCATCTTCTCCCTCTCCATTTTCTTCATTCAACCAAAACATGAATTCAATCAGCCATGGATCAAAATTCAAAAAGACATCCCCAAAGTCTTAAGCAAATGGAAATCAGGCTTAAAATACTTCAAAAATCTCATCCATGACTTCTACATTTGGAAAAATCGCGCTACATCCACCAAGCAAGTCAACATCACACCTGAACCCTAATTTAAGAAATCACAGCTTTCCAGGCTAACTAACGGACAACCTAACATGCAGCGACATAAGAACGCTTAGCACAACTAAAATGGTAAATAGATCATCCCTATCGACACTATCTCACTCAGCAGCCACAACCAGATCAGTCAACACACGCAATCAAAACACAGAATTCGCCATAGTCGAGCTCCATTCCGAAGCATTTATCACACAAATTAAGAGTAAACGGACAGACGATGAAGGAAATTGATCGTTGGAGAGAGAAGTTGACCTTGATGTAGACATTCTCAGCAGCTCGTTCCTCTTCGCTGAGGACGCGACCTTTGCCGGCGGAGTCGCTGAAGTAGCGGGGGAGGACCGACGGCGATCCACGAGCTCCGTCCATGATCCGGTGGAGCGAGGAGCGGGATGCGATAGCAGAAGCAGCGGATCTCATCGCAATTTTTTTCTGTAAGTAGAACCTTCTTCTCTTGTTTGAATTTCAGCGGAGCTCACCAGAAGAAACCAGGAGGACTCTAAAACGGCGGACAAAGTAGTGTGAAACGGCGACAAGTTGATAGGCCGATGCTTATCCGACCGAGCCCATTGGCGTTTTGGGCCGGGCCCGAGTTTTGGGGAATCTAAAGCTGATTACAATGGTCAAAGCTCACACATAACATACTTGTATGACTAATCTTAGTTCACAAATTAACTCCATCCAACCAAACACTTTTTTTTTTTTTCAATTTTATCTAGGTGAACCCAAATAATATAAATAAGGTGATGAAGGTTTTTCCGGTACATGATTTCGGTACATCATACAAAAAACACTCTTATAAATAAACATAATCTTTTGTATTTTTTTTTAAAAAAATACTTGATTAGTCTAGTGTAATGAGACATTGAAGATTTAAGTCTGATTTTTTTGATAGTATTTATAAGAAAACAAATATGTATGAAGAAACTGAATTGAAAGACCTTGCGATTAAGAAGAGAAGACACACACGCCACTCTTGAGATTCGATGAATACTATCACAACAATGACTTAACCACTAAATAAGACACCTGACCTAAAGTAACAAAAAAAAAAAACTAATCCAAGAAGAAACGGTTTTATCGCTTTCGCTTTTTCCACTTTTGGGGAATTGAGAATTAATGCTCTTGATTTTTTGTCTAGGGTCACACGAGCTGCTCAAAGCCATGCCTCTAGTGCTAATGTTCGGTCATTTATTTTCCAGAGGTTATGTTTTACTTTGAACTAGGGTGTTGGAGCTCAATTAGTTGATAGACTCCCATTCAACTTTTTAATAAATTGCCATTGTAATCAAAAAAATATATTATATAAATAAAACACTAATTGTTATTAAAAAAAAAAAAAGAAGAAGAAACGAAAAAAAATTGATAATTACGGAGTAAGATTCTTGGTTGACTTCGGAGGGGAATAAATAATGTTGTCGTGCAATGATTGTCTAAGTTAGGCGTTGTGACGTGTCGTCTTACGCTCTTAGCAAACAAAACGTGTCGTTTGCATCTACGCTTCAACATCTTAGCGCCTCCGGGGTGAATTGGTAAAACGATCTCGAAAAGTGAGGGTACTTTCGGAGTTTCAGCCAATTTAGTAGAGTATCAGGGAAAGAGAAACAAAAAGAAGAACTCGATCTTTGAGTGTGTAGTGAACCCTCAAAATTATTCGTTAACCGCCATCTTCGCCATTGAAATTGCTCGAAGAAATTCGAGCTCCGTTCTCTCGATTCCCTTTCGCTTCGATTCTTCGAGCTCTATTTCTTCTAACCTGTCGTTTTTCCAGTTCCGATTTCTTCAAACAACAGAAGAATTTTGGATTTTACAGGAATTTGTGTTTAATTTGATTGAACAGTCGAAGAGACAAAAATGGTGTCGGCAAATAGGGAGATGGTGGTTTTCTGCTTTGACACTCTTGTTGCTCACTACAACGATGAGCAAGCTCCTCCTCCTGCTTTCGATGACGGTCACCAGTAATCTCCTTCTTTCTCTCCCAATTCCGAGGCTCTTGAGCCGATCTTTTATTCTTCTTTTTTTCCTTTGTTTTTCCTGTTCATTGTGCAAATTTTGAGCAATTGTCTGTCCCTGTGCGATTAATTAACAGACTACTAGTGTGAAAACTCCACTGTCTTCACTCTTCAGTATTGATTTGGGGGGAGTTCGTGTTTTGTACTGACTTCAATCATCATCGTTCTACTTAATTAGGTCATGTGCTTGGAATTTATGGATTGAGATTGTGGAGAAGTTGTTTTTATCTTTATTGACTTCATCTTCAACATGTAGGATGCAATGAGTGAACTATGAACTTTCTAACGAGTGATAGATGATTCTGATTTGACATGCTTACTCTTAGCTAACTTGTTGATTCTGATGAATCTAGCCCATTATTTGTTACTTGGAATAAAGTGATCAATGGAGGGGAGCCTCGGTTGCGAGGCTGCATTGGAACTTTGGAGGCTTACCATTTGATCAACGGTTTTAGGGACTATGCCTTGACAAGGTAATGTAATCTATTTGCAAGTTAGGGATATTTTTTTTGCTATTGTTTTGAAATTCATTTGTGAAAGTTTTAAGTTGTCTTTTTCCAGTTTCACTCCAATATGATTCAACTGGCAAGTCACATATACTAATTGGAGCAGTAAAGTGATGTCTGTACTGTGTAATATTATAGAATGCAAAACGTTACCTTGTTGCTAGAAAGCTATACACTCTTTGGTCTGATTGAATTTAGAGAATATGATTTGTATCCTCTTGTTTATTTTCACTGTAAATTCTTCTATACATCACTTATTCTCTCAAATGTTATGTTAATCAATCAATCTGCTTTTGTTTTTTTTGTTCAGTGCGCTTAGGGACCGTCGTTTCCCTCCAATAGAGGCTAAAGAATTACCACAATTGACATGTACAGTCTCCATATTAATCAATTATGAGACTGCCCTTAACTACCTTGACTGGGAGGTTTGTGCTTCTCCTGTATCAACTTCTTTTGTCCTTGAAGGTCAAGTGGCGACTGTATGGTCAGTGTCTGGTCATTTAGTCAACTTATTTGGCATTTCAATTCCTAATGATATCATGTTGTTCAGTGTTAGCTTTTGTTGTGACAACTTGGCAGTTTACTGGTTTAGGGTGTATACAGCATTTTGGCTTGTCCAATGATTCTTTTTAGCTCTATTGCTGCATACGAAATACATGACATTATAGATAAAAGGTGGTTTTTGGTTTTTGTTTATGATCTGCAAATCTGGTTTTAGATAAGAGTTTCAAAGTCTTTCTACTGATCTAAAATATCTGGTTTTCCGTCATAATATGAGTCCTTTAATTTCTCATCAGTTATGTAGATCTCACTATGTGTAGAACATTATATAAAGCTGATGCCTGTGTAGGAAGTTAGGCAGACTGACTGACATGCTTAGTCATTGGCATTACTGCTCTGTTAGTCCACTAAATTTATCCATTAGGTATACATTATAGATGAGAAAAGAGCTGAATCATTAAAATTTACAGATGTATTTTGAATATGATGTTTTTTTTTGAATCTAACAATATTTGATGCTCTAAATCCTCCGTTTCTTGTTTCAGGTAGGGACACATGGTATTATTATCGAATTCACTGATCCTGGCTATAATACCAGGCGAAATGCCACATACTTGCCCGAGGTTGCTGCACATGAAGGTTACTTTGTTTATTTTCTTGATTCTACACCTTAAACTCAAACCTACTTAGCTACATAAAGCATCTTATGCTCTTAAAGGTGTGACTTAATCAGGTTTTCCGTCCAAATGTTCATGTTTTCAGGTTGGACAAAGACTGAAGCTATTGACTCGTTAATACGAAAAGCAGGCTATAATGGCACAATCGCCGAGTCACTGAGGAAAAGCATTCGACTAACCCGTTACCAGAGCACGCTATTCACCATGCACTATAGCGAGTACGTCTCGTACGTGAAGACTAACCGAGGGGCTGCTCCCATTGTTGCTGGATTGAAGCCTCAGTAATCTGGCTTTCCTTTTAGTCAAAAAGGCCAGTTTGGGAATAATTGCTGTTTTATTTTTATGACATTGTCTGGTTTCAGCTTCAAGTATTTTCAATTGGATGCTTAGTTTTCAAAAGGGTGATGCTGATACTAAGCTGTCATCCGTTGCTAATAGCAGCAAAATTTGCTGAATTTCTGTAACATTTGCAACTTCAATGTGTAATATTCAAGTAGACCGAACTTGTTCTCTGCATTTTAGTAGGGAATTCCTTCCTTTCTAGTTTAATAAAGATTGGAGGGTAATGTTTCTTTGACTGTTTTGAACCAATATATGTTTTATCAATTGTTTTGAGGCTTGTTTGGTTTAGTTTTAAACCAATCAATTGTTTTGAGGCTTGTTTGATTTTGTTAACAGTTTTTTTTTCCCACAATTACAAATTATTATTTTTACAAACATCTTTCCTATTGAATAAGTTTCAAGTTCTTACTGCAATGTAGTATATACTAACACTTAATTCAGTTTACACTACACAAAAATAAAATATGATGATTTATAAGTAGTGTATTTTGTAAAGAAAAATATGTAATTTTGGTTGTCATCAGATTACATCAGATTTTTGTGACCATATCTTTCCAACATGCCTAGAAAATAGAATTATTAATTTAATTATATTGAGGATTAAAAAATTGATTTTCACCAGTTTAATAATTTATCATGATTTTGTGCATTTAATTTTCAGAAAAGAAAAACAAGAAAAAAGAAACGGGTCTTTGAATGAGACGGGCATGGAATTCACGCTTATAACCCAATCTCACCCAAAAGCCTTGCTAATGAAGTAAACTGTACGTTCTTCAACCAGGATTTTCGTCTCTCTCGCTCTTTCCAATCTTTCTATACAATCATAGATATAGGCAAGCTTAATCTTGAACATCTTTCAGGTAAGATCCGATTCGACGATCTATTATCAATTTTGTCAATTCTTCCGTTCTATCTGCTAATCTCGGCCCTTGGAATTGAGATGTTAATTTGAATTTAATTCCAGTTAGTTTACTTGTGGATTATTCTCCGCCATTCATGTGTAGCTTTCTGTTGATTATGTTTCCAATTTCTATGTTGTAAATATTCTAGGGTTTAGTTTGCCTGGCATCGAAATCATAATCGTGCTTTATGCGTTCAGTGATATTCCGTTTGAATTGATTTGCTGTCTATCCATCTAAGATTATGCTATAGATGCTGAATCGTTCAATCTCTAATTGAGAAACCAGGTTGTAAAACTCATGGCGTAGAAGTCTTGTGTAGTTCTCTTGCTTGCAGAGATTTAGCTGTTGAATTAGGTTTTCTTTTGTTTGTCCTGAGAAGGAAAATGAGTGAGGCGTATCTTTGTTCACCTTTGCAGATCACAGTTACACAGTGACAGATTATTGACATACTTTGCCTGTTTGCTAAAGACAGTCATCCTGACCTGAAGAAGGATGAATCACAAAGGATTGATCTACAGCTTTGTTGCGAAAGGGACCGTTGTGCTAGCTGAACACACTTCATATTCAGGAAACTTCAGTACTATTGCCGTCCAATGCTTGCAGAAATTGCCCAAGAGCAGCAACAGATACACCTACTCATGTGATGGCCACACTTTCAATTTCCTACTTGATAGTGGATTTGGTAATGACTTCACCTTCATTCTTGCCCTTACTCGTTTTTAGCTACATGCAAAGCATAATTGAAGTCAATCCTCTTGCAGTTTTTCTTGTTGTTGCTGATGAAGCTTCAGGCAGATCATTGCCTTTTGTCTTTCTTGAGCGGGTGAAGGATGATTTCAAAGAGAAATATGGTTCGAGCATAAAAGAGGATGACCCTCACCCACTTGCTGATGAATATGATTCTGACGATGATTTGTTTGAAGACCGATTTAGTATTGCATACAACCTTGATAGGGAATTCGGGTGTGCAACTTAGCATCTTTCCTTCTTTATTGGGCTGTTCCCAACTATGTACTTTTTTTGTTTTTTTTGTATCTGTTGATTTTGCATCACGTCAGTTGATCTAAAAGCTCTCATTTTTGGATTTTAGGCCTAGGCTTAAGGATCATATGCAGTACTGTATGAACCATCCTGAGGAGATGAGCAAACTTGCTAAGGTGAAAGCTCAAATTTCAGAGGTCAAGGGAATAATGATGGATAACATTGAGAAGGTTGGTGCTTCCTATCTCCAAATTGATTTATTATGTTTAATATCTGAATGAAATATACATGGCCTGCCCTCTTTCAATTCCTATGTGGTATATAATTCTGTATTGCTTACTGCGTTCATTCTTTTTCTACATTCATTTTGATTGGTCAGTCCCGATGTTTTTATTTGATTTGTAGCTGTCGAGCTGGTAATAAAGCCAGCACATGGTATTGAAGCATTAAAATGTAAAATTGTCATTATACTATCAGATCATAGAATGAAAAATGTAAATCTAAATGGACACGAATATGCTTAAGGGGTTTCTTATGTGAAGTATAGACACTTAGGTGTGTAACGTGACATGACCCTGTCTTCTCACTATTGCTATGTCATAGCTTCTTCTATCATTTTGGATCCTCTTAACTCTAAAAGAGAGATATTATTGCTCATCAGAGAAGCTTGGACTTAAGAGTTGATTGTGTTGACAAACTGTAAGAGTCTACAGCAGGATACTGAGATTCTATAGGCACTTTTAGTGTCAATATAATGCTTTCTTTTGCAGTCACTTTAGTGCTCGTTTAGTCATTTAGTTTCCTTTTCTCTTTTGCGTATCTGAGGTTTGTTGGACTCTGGCTTTTCCAAATCACCTTCACACCTCTTTCAGGGTAAACATGTTGGCAGTCACTCATTACAAGCCCATCAAATTAGAACTACATTTCTTAATCCGATCTCGGACTGCAATAGCCTATATAACCATAGGATTTAAGTTTTTGGTAAGCTGACCTTAGGCAGTCCAAATGAATGACCCGGTCATAGGGATCTCTTGTAGGCTCTAAACAAGGCCATGATCTCATTGACTTTGTGGATTCATGTGGGGAAGAGGGGTATTTGCTCCCTGGATAAAAATCTTAATTATTTTATGCTCTAAAAAGTAAAAAGTACGAAAATTGTATTAGATGTTTAGGTCCGTTTGTGCAAGTCTCAATCTGCTCTCTAAACAAGTTTTAATTTGGAGATGGATCAGAGATTACTGTAATGGATTACAGATCTGAGGAAATCATAGTCCTGAATTCAATAGACTCTTGGGGGGTTGAGATGACTGCTGGTAGATGTCTTTAGTGCTTCTGTTTCATATGTTAATTTTTAAACCTATTGATGTCAGGTATTGGATCGTGGCGAGAGGATTGAACTTCTTGTGGATAAAACAGAAAATCTTCAGTTCCAGGTGCTTCCATGTCCCAATTTTTATCATCTAATAAAGTCCCCTTGAATAAAGTTGTTTTATTTAATTTTTGCTGATGACATGTTTTCTTGTGTATATTCTCTTGAAACACCAGGCTGACAGTTTCCAGAGGCAGGGAAGGCAGCTACGCCGTAGGATGTGGTTTCAGAATGCTCAGATGAAGCTTATAGTTGGAGGCACTATCCTCGGCTTCATCCTTATTGTTTGGTTGATTGCTTGTGGAGGCTTCAAATGCTGATGGGAAAATCTTGCAGGTGGCCTTTTTTAAGCCTCTTAACCTTGTTTCTTCTTCCTCTTCAGTTTGCTGTACAAAGTATGATAAAACAGAGACACTGATATTTGTGTGAAAAACATGGTGGATATAATGTGATGTAAGGTAATGTAGGCTGTGTTTGTTTCTTGCAATTTGAAGAGATGAAACTGTTAGCTTGACTCCTATCAAATTCCAACTGCTTATGGCATGTTCTTCTGCATCCTGCAATGTATTAATTGGATTTTTTTTTTGAATTACAGTTTTTATTTTTTGGGCGAAATCACAGTTTCTTTTTGATGTGGCTAGTCATTAGGCTATTTGATATACAGCTTGTAATTAACATTTTAATATGTTATCTTCGAGTTCTTTTATCTTTTACAATATGGTTAACGTTCACATCTATCTTTCCATATGACCTATCGAAATAATGTTTCAAAAACTGGCTCTTTCATTTAATGTGTTTGCTCATTGCCACCACGTAGTCTTACTGCATAGGAAAAATAAAAAATTGTTTTGTATGTAGCACTGGCAATTATTAAGGTTGCGTTCGGATGCACGATGTAATAGTATTATATTGCGTCAAAGTTTGTGATCCAACCCTAAATCCCATTTTTATTTGTTTAGGGTATTATTTTATGCAGTGGATCAGTGGATGCAATGATAAATCAATCAAAAGAGAATTTCAAGAGTACAAGAAATTCCCGATTTTGCAAAATTTGTATTCAACCACGTCAATAACACACATATTGTTTAGTGGGTGCAATTCTAGATGTTAATTTTCAGTTGCAGGGCAAGCATATTTTAATGGATCTGCTTTTCAAATCATGGTTAATTTAAAGTGTTATTAGCAATCAATGCCCCTGAAAAGGTTTGTAATAGCAAAAATACCAAAATTTTAGAAAATTGGCAGCCATGCCCACAAACGGTAAATTACATATTTAATTTTTAAAGAATTGTTGGTTTTATTTATTTTTTTCCATTTAGAAATTAATTAGAGAATCGGCACCAACGAGGAGGAGGCGGAGGAAGTCGATCGAGGTGTAGATCAAGTACCTTGCTCCGCTTACACCGTCGCCAATTCGGTCGGTAAGGTCCAGCGCCGGCGGGACGGAGGCGGTTAGGGCTAGCTGTAGAGTTGCGCCGGCGGCTTCGGTTTCACGGTGGCAGCGGTTGTTGTTCTGCACTGACTGCCGGTGCCGAACGAACTGACGAGGGTTGTCCAGAGTCCAGACTGATCTCGCCGGAGTCGCCGGACAGGAGCAACGATGAGCGAGACGAGACGAGAAGAGGGCAAGAGGTAACTGGCGAGTGGCGACGACGGATTGAAGGGTGAAATTCCACTCCGATATGCACTTCGACAATGGCAGCTATTACTCCTCGTTCTTGGTGCTATCGCTCCTTTTCGCTTGCGATCTCGATTGTGCATTCGGGGCTCGTCGATCCAAGCACCCGAGATTCAATAAAAATGGAAAGTTTAAGATCTTGCAGGTCGCCGATATGCACTTCGACAATGGCAGAACCACGCCCTGCCTCAACGTTTTGCCTTCGCAGGTCCATGGCTGCTCCGACCTCAACACCACCGCTTTCCTTGAGCGTATGATTCGCGCTGAGAATCCCGATCTAATCGTCTTCACCGGTACTTGTCCTTCTCTTACAGTTTTTCAAGTGATTGTACTGACGATTTTCGTCAATTAGGGTTTTCTCCTTGCGATTTTTGCTTGAAGATGTTGTGATGGAAAATTAGGGGTTTTGGTGATTGTTCAATCTCTAGATGGAGTTTATGTCTTGTTGGAAGAAGATCGAATGACCTATTCCATTCCATTGCTGAAAACGCCGTAAAAATGTGCAATTGATTTCTGGCATCTCTAGTGATTGGGTATTGTGCAATTGGTTTTGGTGTTGTTCAATTGATTTTTGCCGAATGACCTAATCCACTATATGATCACTCGGCATCGGTGTTGAAGCTGACATCGGATCTGCTCAAGAAGCTGCAATCGGCATCGGCTCTGTCTAGATCCGGTTTCGTTTCGGCGCTTTTGTGTTTCCACCAATAATTTGCAGTTTGCTTTGATCAACAATTTTTTTTTACAGTTTGCTCTTCTTATCGTGTTTTGATTATATCCTGAGAAGGATGAATCTAGGATTACTCCTGATTTAGTTCCTTATTTTATTCCCCATTTTTACTTTCTTTTCTTTCTAAAAAATACTAAAGTTTTAATTGTAAAAATGCCCAAACAAACACCCTCTTGCTATTTAACCTAAATTGGGACATTTTTGGTATTACAAACTTTTTTAAGGTCATGTATGCAAATTCGCCTAATTTTCCAAAGCAATTGGATAAGGGAAATTGCTTTGGAAAAAAGAACAAAACTTTTCTTCACAGAACAAAGCAAAACAAAATGACATGAGATGATTAGGTATTTCTCTTTTTGATGGACCATAGTCAAGCCATCCAAAACCACACATCAACATACACAAACAGAAAAGCTATCCAAAAACCACTAGCCATAGCTCCATACCAGGAATCATCTATCCTTCTTTCTATGAAAGAAGAAATATCAAGCAACAAAAAGTGGAAAAACAAAAAGAAAGATCAAAGTATATGTTCTTGTCGAAGCTTTACAATTACATATCTTATGACAAGTGATTGTACTGAAAAACCCAAAAAAAACCAGTTGCTGGGAAGAATATAAGAAGCTGAGGTGAGCAAGCTATCTGCTATGAAACCAAGAATCAAACTGAATATGGAAATCAAGCAAGCAACTTTACTCCTCTTGATCTTCTTCTCCCTTGTTCTTGTATCATCTTCAAGCAAGGCTTTGCACTCAGGTAATTCAATTCTGCTAATTTCTTTTAATTGTTTTGAAGGGTATGCAAATTTTTAGCCAACAAATAAAGGGTTGATGATGTCTTTGGAGGTGGATTCTGACTTCTAAGAAAAAGACTGAGAAGAGGCTTTTAAATAGCCAAGATGTGGATGTCAATTTTGTAATCCAAAATTTCTGTTTTTCAACAATGAATTATTTTTAAAATATAATTTTATTGACGAATTGATTCATATTCTAATTTACCGTAGAGTATGAGGGGTAGAAAATCTCAGTTCTCAACTTTGGTAACCTAATTGTTGTCTTGCAGAAAAACTTCAGGGAAACAAAATAGGTTTAAGAAGAATAGAAGATGGCAAGTATTCAGCAGACGAGCACATTAGCGCCACTAGTCACGCCTCTGGCCATGGCGGTAGCAGTGGAGGCGGAACAGGTGGAGGTAGAGGCGATACAGGAGGCGATACAGGAAGTGACCCACAGAAGCCAGCTGGCGCGTCGAATGTCAACCACCATCGTCGTGGAGGTAGCATGAGAGTTCAAAGCAGTGTTTTCCTCACATGGGTTGTAGCCATTTTTGCCACTCAGTTTTCAACACAGGTGTTGTAACTGATGGGAAGCTATGGAAAATGATCAATGGTCTTACTTCTTGCTTGTGTTTGGTGTGCCACTTCATAATTTTCATGTGTATGTATGTACATATGCTTCATGTTGTTTGTGATGCAGATACTGGAGTGTGTATTTTGTTGACTGTTAAAAGGAATCAACTGTGAATTCAAAATCAATTTTGCTTTCTTTGGCTTCAAAACTCAAGTCTCATGTTAACAATCTTGTGACACTTGTGATCAAAACAAAGAAAAAGAAACATCCAACTAGAAATTTCTCACAACTCAAAATTTTATTCCTTTGCCCCAAGCGGAGTTCTTTAGTCATTGAAGGATAAAGATGGAACATCTGGAGTAGCCAACACGAAACACAAGTCAAGTACACTTGATTCCAGCAAAATCTAGTAAAGTTGCTAGCAAATAAGTTTTACATTTTTCCCATACTAACCTCAAACCCAGCAAATTTAGTAAAGATCACCCTCCTTGTGAGTATGGATCACACAATCTTCCTTCGGGTATGCAATGCAGGTCAAGAGATAACCCTTACCCATTTGATCATCATCAAGGAAGGAGCCATCAGATTGATCAACTGACCCAGCAGCGAGTTGTCCAGCACAAGTCGAACAAGCTCCAGCACGGCACGAGTAAGGCAAATCCAAGCCAGCAGCCTCGGCAGAGTCCAAAATGTAAGTGTCATCAGGAGCCTCAAACTCGCTCTCTTCACCTTCTGGTCCTATCAGCTTCACCTTGTACACTGCCATGCAAGTAGTTCTGAAGGAGGTTGAGTTTACACCGAATGACTTGGATATGCTCTTGATGGAGCTAAGAGAAATGGGAGCTTTGATTAGCGAAGATGGCTTGATTGGTACCATGGATTTGATAGAGCAGGTTGTGGGCAAGCTCATTGAAGCCATTTTTGTACCTAAAACAATGATGACGGCAACAGAATTAGAGCGGGGAGGATTTGATGAATTGCAAACATGAAACCATCCAATTGAGTTTCTATTTCTCTAGTGTATCCAAGAGATAGCCAAGTTTTTGAAGGTATGAGACTACACCAAAGCGAAAGTTTGTAGTATTGAGGTTTGGCTGATAATATCATAGAATTCAGAAATAAAAGTTTGGTACATTGTCGCTCATTTACAAGAAACGGAATCCATCAAAACAAGATGCATGAACCTTCCAAGTGAATGCAAACCCATAGATGAGATTACACCTGCTAATCAGTGAGGCTTCGGTCAAAGGGAGATTAGTGAAGAAGAATGATACTCACCATTGTACATCACTACATTGTCTAAGATCAGAGAATGAATGACCAACACATCAAAGGATGGATGAACGAACATCCAGATAAAATAATGCATTAACAATACATGCATGAATCTCTGAGATACATTTCCATGTTCAAACCAAGGGGTAACTGTATGAATGTTAGAATAGCATGATTTTCCACTTGTAAACCTCATGCACTTTATGAGTATCAGACTAATGGGACTCACATCAAACAAGAATGTCAAAACTGAACAAAATGGCTGAATGTTGATAGCTAAATCCAAAAAACATAATCTCAAGGCCTCCCATGCTAATAAAACAAACTAATGAAAGAAACAGCTTTGAAATTATACCCCAAAGGCACAAACATTTGGTATCGGTGCTAGCAGAGCAAACAACCCAAACTACAAGTTGGAAGACGTAGTTGCACACAGCAATCCCATCTCAAATGCATACTCACAACGAAGTAAAGAAGCTATTTTCTTATGCTATCGCTACATGAATCCAAGGAATTTACACCAGCAATTAGCAAGAACAGAAAGCTAAGGCAAACAATTGAGATTTTCCACACCCACGAGATTTAGAATTCTTTCCAAGCCCTAAAAGAGAGGCAGAAACACAGATCGTAACAACAGCTCCACACACAACCACAATCATCAACAAGCCACGAACACGGCTTTGAGCAAAAGGTACCTCTTTTAACCTTGTACAGAAATCGAAATCGAAATCGAAACCAAAAACAGGAATTTGAACACAAAGTCATGCACAGTAAAGCTAGAGAATGAGAGAAATTACCGAAAATCCCACGAACCAGCAGAGAGCAAGCAGACAGAGTAGGTAGAAAGAAGAGAGAAAGCGAGAGCAGAAGGAAACTAGCAGAAAAGGGAATGTAAAGAAAACCCCTAATATACAGCCAACGGAAAGATCTGGGCTTTGGATTGAATCACGGGTTGATGCTGACGTAGGCCTCGTCCACGTGCATCCCCTTGTTTAAATTTTAAAGCGGCGTATTATACGGCGCTCTAAACGTTTCATATAAAACGGAAACGGCGTTGTCCTTGTGCTTCAAACTTTTATTTCAAACACACTCACTCACTCGCGTTTTCCGCTCCCGAGAAGAAAAGTTTCCTCAACAATGGCGCCTGAAACCTGGAGCGATCTCCCTTCCGATATCTTAGCAACGATAACGAAGATCCTCAACACCGATGTCGACATCCTCCGACTCCGCTCCGTCTGTTCATCATGGAGATCTTCAGTCCCTCCTCGTCCGAGGCCGTCTTCCTTCCCTCTCATTCTGCCTCCGCTTAGTGTTTTCGTTGCCCCGAATCTCTGTGCCGGTAGCCGATGCCAGCTCAGCTACTCCACTTTGTATCGCCTTTCCCGGCCGGAACACGGACCTCAGGCCGGCGATCCTTCCGATTCCTGGTTGCTTAGGGTTTCAGAGGTAAACCCTAACCGATTCGCTCTCTTATGTCCACTGGTTCCCGATAGGGTTAGTAGTCTCTCTCCGGGATTAGTACCAAAGTGCTTGAACCTCCTTGAGTTTCGGATTACTGAGATTTGCAAGTCCTATGGCCTGAAATGGGTGAATGCTGAGGGGTTTGCCGTTGATCTCCTGAGGCCTGCTATAAGGAAGGTCACTGTTCTCTGGAACTACACTGCAGATTGTGACTTTGTTGTTCTGGCTCTGTTTTCGGATTTCACGGCTAAGTATTGGAAGTTTGGGGACAAAGATTGGACTGCCATTGATACCAAGGGATATGGTATTGTTGATCTGGCTTTCTGTAAAGGGAAATGCTATGCCCTTACTCGCCTTGGGATGCTCTATGAGTTTGATTCGGATATGAAGCTGAACCTGGCTCATATGGCTCCATTACTGATGAATCCTTCTAAATCTGCCTTCTCTTTGGTGGAGTATAAGTCGGAGTTGTATGTGGTAAGAAGGATCTATGAAGACATCGATGCTGAAGATGATGAGACTGGTCATGAACCGGTTAAAAGTGAAGTGAAATTTAGGTGCGAGGTCTTTAAGAAGTGCAAGAATTGGGAGCCTGTTAGATGTTTGGGTGATGCCGTGTTCCTCTCTTGTGTGGATGTTTCTGTTGGCTTTTCGGCTGAGGGCTTCGGATGTTGCAAGGGAAACAGCGCCTATGTGGCGATTGAGCTTTTCATTCCTGACCAGTTTGGCCGCTCTTTCAAGCATTTTTACTCTGGTGTCCACAGCTTGGCGAGTGGTCAACCTTCTTGTATGAAATTGATTAAGGAACCAACATTTGTGTACTGGCCTCCTCCTAGGTGGCTTATATCCAGCTGAATCTTCATGTCAGTGATAGTAAGTCTTACCTTCTTATGCTTTGCATTTTTTCTTAATTTTCTTTGCTTTACCTAAGAGGATAGAAGAAATATATCCTGTATAGCCTAATAATGCATGTACTGTTTGATGAGTTTATATTAAGGTGTATTGGTAGACCATAACGTATTTTATTCTACCAAGATTTTTGGTTGTTTTTGTCTTTTAAGGTGCATGCAATTTTTTTCTAGCATTCTTCCACTAGGCTTTTGTCTGATACATGCTGTCCAAATTGTACTTACTTTTTTATGCTATTCATTTGACACTTGCATTCTATCTATATTTGCTTATCATCATTTATCAAGGAGAAAAAAAAAAACTAAATGATTCTTACATGTTTTGAGTAAATTTTGATAAAATTTGAGTGCTTAATGGTTGATGACTGGAATAGTCAAATTTGGCTAACCACTTTGGGAAGTCGTTTTGAAGCTTTAGGTGCTACTGAAGCATAAAATCTGCTTTGAATGCCTAGAAAACTACAGTTCTGCATCAGTAACTGTTTGATATTATCAAGTTCCTAAGTGGCTAATCTCTAGTTCAAACTCTTCAAATTGATTCTCTGAGGTCATCCCATCTTATTGCTCTAATTTGTATTTGCATTTTCATTTGCAAATAGTTAGTTAAAGATGAGGGAAGAAATGCACAGTTGAGCATCACAAATTGTCAAGATATAGGATCTTATTTTGTGTTGCTAAGTGCATTATTTATCTGCTTTAAGCCCTAAAAGCATGACATTGCACAAGTAATCGAATTATTGGTATCAAGTACCTGTATGTGTTCTTTGACCTATTGGTCCTTCTTATATTTCAGTTTAATATCACATTTTTGTACCTTAATATGGTAACTGTTGTTGTGTTTGTTATGCAGGTGCCATGAGGACTTTTTGGCAAGTTATGAGATGATTAGTGATCTTTTAGTCTTTTTAGTAACCTTTCCTGATGCGTTCTGGGCTAATCCGTTAATATTTTTCATTGAATATTTTGATAGCTAACCAGTTGAACTAGAGTCTAGACCCTTTGGGTTTCTTTACGTGATATAAGCAGATTTTCTCGTATAGTCTTGGCATGTATATGAAGGTCTATGAATAGTTAGTGAGCAAGTCAGGGCATTTTGATCAAACTTGATGACTGTTCATGTTTTAGTGTGACTGTTAATCTATAATTCGTCTTGCCCGCCTGATTTTTTCTCTGCTTTATTTGAGAGAACCTTTCAGTTTTATTTCATTGTTGCAGAAGAGAAGATAATCTTTATGATTCTGCACTATTAAGGAAATGTGCAAATGAAGCTAAAAAAACAGTTTGAATTACCTATCTAGTAAGTTTTAAAATTGATATGGGGTTAGGCTTCATACTGTATGGACTTGTTCTACTTGTAATATATTATGCTCGTGCTTGTATTTAGCTCTGGCTGAAACTCTTTCAACTTGGATGGCTCTCTTTGCATTCTAATTGTGAGAAAACGAAACACTTTTATAATACAAAATAGAGAATCTCAAGTTATGACTTTTTTAATACAGAATTTCCAACTAAACACTTTTATGATATTTTACAACTTCTTGAACGTTTATTTGTTAACCAAGTATGCCCTAATCATGTCACAACATTTAACATTTAACATGTTAATCAGATGTCAATCTAAACATGTAACATGTTTATTACTCCTAAAGATGTTCAATCAACGTTATACCAATCCTTGAACATAAATTAAACCTTCCTAAAGATGAGATAAAAACTTTGTTAGAGTGTTTTCTTTTTCTTTTTTACCAAACAGAGGATTTGTATTTGTAGACATAAGTATTTTATTTTACAAAACGCATGAAAATTGCCGGAGGAGGGATGACGATGAAAACAACGCCAAACGGCGTATTAAACGGCGTTCTGAATGCCTAGTGTAAAAAACCCCGTTTGATGACGGTGGTGTTGGGCATATAATAAGAGGCGTTTGGTGTTTGTTGAACTTGTCCCGTGTCAACCACACAACATTCCTCCAACCCCAACCCCCCACCACCGCCTTTGATTTCCGTGGAAGCTTCCAGATTGCGCGAACATGGCCGCTCCTTCCTTCCTAGCGGCGGCGGCCCAGAAGGTCGGCCCCAGCCTCCGCCGGCAAGCTCTCAGCCTTTCCGAGACCGCCGCCGAGCGGATTAAGCTCCTCCTCCAACAACGCCAGCGCCCCTTTCTCCGCCTCGGCGTCAAGGCTCGCGGATGCAACGGCCTCTCCTACACGCTCAACTATGCAGGTTCTCTCTCTCTTTCTCTTTATCTTCTCAATTCCAGCTTTGTCCTGTTCAATCGGATTCTGTTATCCTCGCCTGATTTGTTGAACAATTGATTTCGGTTTATTAGGTTTCAGATTTGGGATTGGTGTAGCGTTTCCTTGTTTCGGTTTGTGATTTGCTGAATTTGATCGGTCGATTGGTTAGTCTTAAGATGTGATCGCGTGATATGTGATTAGGTTTGTCTCTGGATTGCTGAATTTGGGATTTTTGTTTGATTTGTTGTACGGGGATAGAGATATTGACTCCTCAATTGCTCAAACTGGAGATATTGCTCATCGATTCCTCGAACTTATTTGGCCGTCCGAGCTAATCTTCAGAAAGATACTTTCTTGCACAAATCTTGGAGATTGGTCTTGTTTCTTCTTTTTTTGTTCTGTTTCAATGATGTGCAAGCTATATTCACCAGTGTGATTTTGGTCTTCCTATATCAGTCTGAGCACACGCCTGAGTTGCTTGGTTTTTCTCATATTGCATAACCTCTATTCTTCCTAGCTCACCACGGTTTTTCATTCTTGCATTGAACTTGTTTTTGCTCCTGGCCTTAGCAACAAAAAAATTCCTTGTCAGTTTTGAGGCTGCATGCTTAATTTCTATGGGTGTCATAAGCAGAAACTGTAGCGTTTGAATGTCTATCTTACTGGTTGCTGACATGTTGCAACAATGATAGTAGTCAGAAAGAGTAATTCTTAAGAGGCTGAGCAATTCCTCCATCGTAAGCATAACTTTGTTGAAGGGAGGTCTGCATGGATAAGTAGAATAATTTTGACAGGAAAGAAGAATGAATTTTGCATTATTTCAAGAAAAGGGACATAGGTTTCAGGACCGAAATGGCCTGTAAATGTTTTTGTCTTGATTCTAAAACTTGTTTTGGCTAATTGCATGAAAGTTTCTGTTTGGAGTTTATTCAATCATGTCAAGAGTAGATAATGAAGTAGCCTTTTCTTGTTGGCGAAATATTGAATTTGGGTGCTACATTCTGTTGAGGGACATTTTAACCAAGACTGTCTGATTACCAGATAAGGCTTGGGGCTTTACTTTGAAGATATATGCTTAGTACTTTAATGCGGTCTTGGTACTATTTCATTAAATTCTGCATCATTTTTTATGCTTGCCTTCAGTTCTTGTTTCATTCTGCATTCAGTATGTATGCATTATCACTTGCCAGCACTTGCTTGCCACTGAACAGGCTTAATTCTTATACTTATGTTGGTTGTCATTCTCCATGCTTATTCTGACTTGAACTGCTGTTGTTGTTGTTGAACAAGGTTTCTTTGAATACCTTGTCTAACTTTGAATTCTCTTACGTACGCAGATGAGAAGGGGAAGTTTGATGAGTTGGTAGAAGACAAAGGTGTAAAGATACTAATTGATCCAAAGGCCCTTATGCATGTAATCGGCACTAAGATGGATTTTGTTGACGACAAACTCAGGTTTGTACATCTCTATGGACTCCTTCCCTGATATACACAAACACATAATACACTTGGTCTCTGAACACTCTATGTTATCTATTGCAGGTCAGAGTTCATATTCATCAATCCAAATTCTCAAGGACAGTGTGGTTGTGGTGAATCTTTCATGACAACAAGCGCCTCCAACGCTGCCAAGCAAGGTCATAGCTGAAATCCAACACGTCAACAATGTATCAAGCATCATGGGCAGATCCAACACTTTGGCAGATCCAAAACAGTTCTTGTAGCCAGCTGTAAATAATGAGTTGAGTTTTGAAGGTCTCTCTCCCCTTTCACTCCAGTTCCTGAGATTGGATTTCCTATTCTAGACGAAGAATTCCGAAGTTAGTTGTGCTAATCACATGATTAGTAGCTCTAGTCAATAAACTAACCTGTGATTGGGTTTTCATAAACTTATTCCTGTTTGTAATGGCTACCAAAACCACTTCTTGTATGAATATGTATGATTTTTTATGCTGAGAAAATGTAAAAAAAATTATATCATTCATAGAACTAAAGTTTGGATGTTACATGACCACCTGGTCCAACTCAACACATTTTCAAATTATTTATGTTTTGCATAAGCTGTTTTTTGGGTGCTTTCTTACAAGAAAAAACTTCCAAACCAAAATCAATTAGTGCGACATACGATCATATCAATTAAGTACACTCCATTTCCTTCTCATTTAGGTCACACTTACATTTTCAATTTTTCTTGGTGGAAATTTGTTTAAAAGCATTATATGGTGACTAAAATAATTTTTTTTAAAAACATTTCATTAGATAGTACTCCAAAAAAACAATTTTTTTGAAGTATATTAATTTAAGCATTTCCTATTTTTCTCATTCGCGTTTTCCCATCACAAAGACGGAAACAAGTGAAAGAGAGGGGGAACTAGAACGAACAATCCGCAGAGTATAACGGAAAAGCTCGAAGGTTTCTGATGGAAGAATTTGATAAGAAGGTGAAGATAAGTGATGAAATGGCAACCGAAGACGCCTCAGAAGGCTCCAACTCCAAAACGCTCCATTTGCTTCGACAATTTCTCGCCGTTCAGCAGCGTAGAGCCGAAGCTTATTCCAGATTGCGAAAGTATGAACTTCGATTTCCTCTTAATCTATTTGATGATTTTCGTATGATATCAAATCGTTACGTTTAGGAGCTTTGATCAATCGAGCTGATTTTGCCTTGTGAGGTTTTCTCTTGAGCGGATAGAAATTCGAGGAATTAGGTCTTTTGCATTGTGTTTGCCAAGAGATCGATTATGACAACAACACAAATTGAGAACGAAATGGATCCTGTTGCGTAGTACTGATAATTAGGTCTTCACTAGGTATCGTTTATAGCGCACGTTTTGTATCTCATGATTTATGAATCGCCATTGATTGGAATGGAATGAGAAAGCCATTTGCTTGTAGAAGACTTGGGGACAATGACATTCAGCTATCGGAAGTGTATAGTCACTTGTCAGTGATAGTCTCTCTGGTTTATTTGTTGTAGATCACATGTTGAGATTTGTGGATTGTTCTTCTAGATTCAATTTTGGATTCATTTGGAAAATGTGACTGTTGGAGTTCTTTCTTGTGTACTCCATCTCAATATATTTCAAAACTTTGGCAGTGGATTTTCAGAATACATGGTTTCCGGAGGTGAACCTGCTTACCAACGGCTCTGTAGTGAGATCACGGTGGAGTTTAATGATTGCTCGAAACAAGTGAGATGCATGAATTTGAGCTCTTGTTGTCACTCTTATGGTTTTGTGGGATTTTAGTTAGAACTTTTCAGTCGGTTTTCAATCCTTGTGCTTAACTCCATTGTCTTTCTGCAGGTTCGTGAATTGGAGGCTCAGTTTCTAAAGCCGGACTGCTTTAGAGAGGATTTAGCTAGTTTGCTACGAGCTGTGCAAGAGCAAGAAAAGCAGAAACTACACCTGGTATGTTGTTGGAGCTAATTTTCTTAGTGATTTTTCAACATTTTCGTTAAATTCCCAATTTGAATGTATTTCGGTGTTCTCCTGTTTGATCGAGCTGTCAGTTTTATTACTTGGAGTTTATATGTGTTTATGGACATAATCCAAAGACTGTATTTTGTGCATAAATCTAATAGGATTAAAACTGCTTCAGAAAGTGCAATTCTGATTTCTTAATATGTTTTCCAGCATAAGCAGGGCTCGTTATTTTGAGCCTAATAAGAGAAGATTAACAATGTAAGGTGATACTATGATCTGTAGAAATTCCACTTGTTTGATTGTAATGTTTAAACAGACCAATATAATGATTGGTGCTTGGACTGAGCATAGTTATTGGGCATTTGTTGTCAATTGGATTGAGCATTTCAAGCGTTCTGGCTGAAACTTCTTTGTAAGCTTTTTTTAGCAGCTATGATCAAAGCCTATAAAGACATGAAAAATACCATTTGTTTCCCTTCTGCAGACCGTCACAATTCAAGTATTGAAGAAGGCAGGCAGACCTTCAGAACGCATAGTTTCACACGCAAACTGCAAGTTCGAGAAGCCAATGCAGCACGAGTGTGTGCACGTACATGAGATAACCGAGGCTGCTGGAACCGAAGAAGCAGAAGCTGATGCAGAGTACGACAACGCTCTCAAGGAAGCCATTAAGGGTGTGCAAGACGCTGTCACGTTGATAAACGATCACCTTGAAGAAGTGAAGTACGAGATCGCTACTTGATGAATGAGCCTTCTTTATCCATATCTTATGCAGGCTAGTGGTGCATGTAAATCAACTTTGAACTTTTTTGTTTCCCCTTCTTTTATAGATCCTTCTTGATGAGTTCGTTTGAACCTGTCTTTTCAGTTGACATCAACTTCAAAGGAATTTTTTTGTGATTTTGAATATTGTTTCATGGAAGAAGGAAAATAAGTTAACTTTCTTACCCGATATATGAATTTGTTACACGCAACAAAAATACATGATAATCATAATAAATCTATCTCAAACCTCGAATAGATAATTATATGAAGTTAACTAAGATTGTACAGGCGTACAACTATATTGTACATCAAAATTTTCCCCTGGGACCCAAAGCAATGGCTGAGTCCTGCCTTACTACGAGACCTTTCAAATCACTGTACTATAGAGGTTTGCACTTGCTTTCCCACCTCTGCAACTTCCAGCAGCTCATCGGTGTCGGGCTCCGAAGCAGATATCAACGACGCCGATTGGATCTTGCCAGCATGTTCAAGCCTCATCAAGATCACTCCCCTGGAAAAGAAAACGCAGCATCATGATATAGAACTAACAGTTCAATTGCTTGCACATAATTCATTCTGCTAGCATTGTACAGGTAAATATATAAAATAGAAGCTCTTGAGTTACCTTGCATAACGGGATTGAATAGAGATGTCGCGGACCTTGATCCTGTTGATTGTACCACTTTGGCTCACCAGAACGATTTGCTCATCGCTCTCACCATCCTCTGTCAAAAGTTAAACATTATACACCTGGTGTAAAAAAATTGAACTTGACTGAAATGAATTTCTAGTATGGTTACTCACCAGATACTGAATATCCTACCACAAAGACAGCTGCCAACCGATCCTCTGCTGCAAACTATAAGATAGATATGAAATGATTAGAAGAGCGTATTAGCATTATTAACATGATGCACTTTTCGATCTCACACGTGAGATTAACCCACCTTGTAGCCAATCAGGCCAACTCTGTTGCGAGTAGATATGCGGAAGCTGCTAAGTGGAACACGTTTGCCATAGCCGTTCTCGGATACAAAAAGCAACCATGGCCCAGTGAGCCTGCAATAATGATCAAAGATAGCAGATGGGTAAAACACAGCAGCGTGATAACTACATATAATATTCCAAATAGGCAAAATGATTGAATCTTAGTACACCATATGAAAGCTGAGAGACTAATGAAAATTAAATTTGCAGGTCTTCAAACACACACATCCTTGAATAATCTAGTAGGGTGGCATGTTTGCAAGTATAAACAGATCAGACATTATCTACAATTATGACAATATGATAGAAATGAACTATGAATATGAAGCCCATGTGTACCCAATTTGGTTGATACAGATTTAGAGCTTTCTTAATTTCTAATCCCTTAAGTATCAAGAGCTATGAGTTCACATGACAAGAGAAGAGAACGTTCAAAATCATTCAAGGAAGAAATTAAAATGGGACTTGATAAGAGAGTTGACAATTGAGTCTACATGAGAAGCGCTTGTAAAACCATCAATTCCAACTCACAAACCCCAGCACAATGCTGTCACATTTTATCCAATAGCCAAGGCAAAACTGATAACCTGTAAATTTAAGGGCATAAACTAGAATGACACTTCAGTTACTAAACTAGGTGGAGCATTACTTAATGTGCCAGTAACATATAAATCATGACTTAAACATATATTGCTTTGCACAGAGCAGTCAGCTAGTCACAATGTAGATATAAAGTTAACATAGAAGACAGAGCACATATGAAAACATACCGGCTAGATGCATCTGGTCCCAGCTCCAGATTCTTCCGCATGGCAGCTGGTATGACATCAATGCTTGCCATATTATCTCCCGCTTTGAGTCTCATTGCAACCCCACCTCTTGTGTTCCTTCCTTGTGATCGGATCTGAACATATATGAAAGGCATAGCGAAAAAATGTCAAGCTGAGATTGTGCTAATCAGAAATTTTAATGAGGCATACAGGGAGATGAAAATAATTTGAAAAAGATCTCATCATAAAAGTGTAAATTAAGCAACTTGGTTCCCAGCCAAAGTAAAAGAAAAGTTATATCTTGAAAGTAATACTTCCTAAACAGGTAGCAATAGGAACGTACACTGCCACATGAGGTGAGCAACGCCATTCCATTTTGTGAAGCCATTGCAACAAGGTCATCATCAGTGCAACACCGTACCCATTTCAGCTCATCACCAGGAACCTGTCAATAAACACAGTGCAGACCTAAGCAATACTATGAGCAACGATCAGTATATACAAACAGCTGAAGATTAAATACAAACCAGTTGAATTGCAATTATCCCGGTTGTCCTAATAGATGAAAATAAGCTCAAAGGTACTTTCTTGATGTATCCGTTAGTTGTAAGCATTATCAGATATTGCTGGTCATCGAAGTCACTAACAGGAATGATGGAGGTTATCCTTTCCCCATCAGATAGGGTTAGTATCTGGCATATGACACACAAAAAGAAATCATATCAGCACAGAAAAAGTTAATATTTGACATAGTTTATATAATTCAATTCACAACAATAACCTGAACCAATGGGGTGCCAGCAGCAGTCCTGGTGCACTCTGGAATTTTAAACGCCCTAGCCGAATAAACGGTCCCCTTGTCACTGCAATTATTTTTCCAAACCACACAGACTTTAACTTGATCTTGAAAGATGTCACAAGAGCAGGTGCTAAGCATAAGGTAGTGAGTGGATTTCTCAAAACAAGCAGAGACAGTTATGAGTCCAACTATACTTACAGAGGTAAATGGAAGATATAAGACATACCTAAAATACAAAATATAGTCATGGGCATGACAGACAATGAAATCTGACATTGTGTCATTAACTCTCAGTTTCCCAACAGATTTCCCTATAGTTCCACGGTTTTGAAGGTTAAATATGTCGGGCTTCATCCTTTTAACGTAGCCTTTTTCACTGACAGCCTGAAAGTTATAGGTACATACATTCAGGGAAAAATATAGAATATGACATTGAAAAAGTTGATTGCTAGAGAGTTGGGTATAGGAATGAATAGCTTCATCACCAGAATCATGTCTTCATTTGGAATAACGTCTATCTCATCAAGTTGTCCACAATCAGAGTCCTCCAACATTGATTTTCTTGGGGTAGAGAACTTGCTCTTCAGCTCCATAGCTTCTTGCTCTATTACCTGAGCCAGAAAAAAAAAACAAGAAAAGCATCAACTTATAGCCCAATTAAGATGCTGACAAATCAAATAGTGCAAGTCCAAACAGCCAAACAACCTGAAGTATTTGTTTTTTGCTAGACAGAAGCTCCTCCAGCTTGGTAATTTGTTCCATCAAGGACTTGCCCTCCTCAATGAACTTGTTCCTCTATTTATACAAATAAATGTTGATTTTGCAGCAAAATTTCAAGACGCCTTTATCAATGCGACAATTAAAGAATATGATTCAATTTAGATCTTACCTCAAGAGAAGTAAGTTTTCTCAAACTGATATCCAGTATAGCCTCAGCTTGTCTATGGGACAAACTATACTCTAGATGAACAAAAAGAAAACTGGAACTTATCAGATGCTAGAGCTTAAAGACACAGAATGAGAACATAACTTTTCTTCCATAAGATTTAGTTTCTCTCAGATGAGAAACAACAAAACTTTACTATTAAAAGGTGTAAATGATATAACACACAAGTAGAGCATCAGAAACTAAATCAAAATCTCAAAACAAGTTTGGTCCGTTCTGCTTACCAAAATGAGTATCTATAAACAAAGACCAAAGGAAAACCTTTCAGCCAGGGAAATAAAAATAGAAGCAAAAAGTACAAAACACCCTTTGTACACCAACTTAAATGTCCTCTGAATCGAAAACTACACAGCAGCAAGGATAATACAACTTAGAACAGCAAGAACTTACCCCTCATCAAATCTGCTGCTGCTGTTGCATTATTGGGCGCCTTTTTTACTACAAGGATCACGTCATCCAAGTTATCGAGCCCTACTATAATACCCTAGATAATGAAACATACAAAAAAAAGATCAAACAAACAAAACAACACGAATCTCAAAGAATGAACAGAGAATTCATTACACGTGACATTTGTCTCTTTCACTTCATAAAGGCTGTGAGGTAGCATGAAACTAAATTACAAGTGGTAAAAAGATATGATCAACAAGAAATGCAAACAATGTATATCACTACAATTGGCATATACCTCCACGACATGTCTTCTGTCTTGTGCCTGCATTAGCTTAAACCGAGCACGTCTTTCAACAACTGAGCATCTAAAGTCCAGGAATGCCTGCCAGATCAAGTGAAACAAGCAGAGAAGCAACATGAAATTATGATTTGATTTTACATATTAGTTCACGAAATAACTAAGAAATGAAGGTCAATCACATGAAATTGTTTTTCCCCTCAAATGCCAGACAAGATGAACAATTTAAGAGCTTGACTAACGCCACATTTTCTCAGTATAGAACACAAGAAAAGTTCAAATGGCAAAGTACACCCAAGAGGATCACAAATTGATAGAAGAACCAATCACTATCTTACCTGAAGCAATTCTCTCAGTCCCATCTGTTCAGGTTGTCCATTGAGAATACTGTGAAAATATAGAAGGAAATCGTTAACATTTCTGCAAACTAAATGTACACATGCATGGATTCAACGAATATCAAAGTTCAAGAGGGATACAAATGGAGGTCTTATAACGCTTTAGGAGGCAATGAATAGCATAAAAGAAGGCTTCATGAGGTATTTTTCCATATTAAACACATCCTAAGAGCAATAAACGATCATGCATGTATGGCTTAAAAGGAGGCTTCATGAAGCCTTGCTATCACGCATTCATGCAAGCAAAGACCTGTGATTTATCATTACCGAGCCACAACTTAAATCGAAACATATGTTAATTCTTAAAATTTTAAGAAGCGACAGAAATACTGACTCCAGACCAGTATCAATTGATAATTCATCTTATAGATTAGATGAACATTTGAACACGAAGAGCCAGTCTCCAATTTCTCATCAAATATAAAAGGGAAGATAAATCTAAGAAAAAACAATTTGTTTCTCTGATCTGAAATTTAGTGCAACAATGGAATAAACAATACATACCCAACCATATTGCAGCTGAAGCTTGTCTGAAGAGCAGTTTGGCGATACAAATTATTCAAAACAATAGATGGTTCTGATCCCCGTTTCAGCTGAAACAAATTCAATGATAAAAGTAATGAATCAGAGACAAGTTCACACATTCATAATACTAAACCTCTCAGAATGAAAAAGAGATAATTAAGCAAAAAAAACAAAGCAACACCTCGATGACTATCCGCATTCCAGAACGATCACTCTCATCACGAATGTCACTAATGCCTTCTAAACTCTGAAATGTTAAAGAATAAGCAAACTTAATATGTGATCAAGAAAAGCATAGCAAAAAAGGACTATCAACAGAATGCCAAACTTTTAATGGAATGCAAAATCAGCATGCCGAAATCCTGCATTTTGTATCAGCATTACCTTTGCTTCTACAAGCTCAGCAATTTTCTGAACTAGTGAGGCTTTGTTCGTCTGGTATGGTATCTGTTTCAGTCAGAAAAAAACAAGAAGATGGATACTTACTTCTTTTTTGGATCACCAAAGAATAGTTTCCAAAGTGCACAAGTAACCAAACACATTGATGAACTACAAGGAATCAAACCTCTTTGATGATAATTGCAGCTCGTTTTGTTCGAGTATCAATAACCTCTACGTCGGTCTTTCCCCTGAGAATAATTCTCCCTTTTCCAGTTCGATAGGCGTCTAGGATTCTGAAGCCATCAAATAATAGAAAATTTACCCTACTTCATTAACTAAACAGCCTTTTGCAAATAAAGGTCTCCAGAGAAAGTAACATTTTGCCTTACCCAATATTACCCATGATGACACCCCCAGTTGGAAAATCAGGACCAGGCATGTATTCCAGCAGCTCTTGAAGCTGTAATTCAAATTAAATAATGGATGGCTTTAAGAAAAACATAGAATACATGTTCACAAGGCCCCAAAATGATAGAATAGAATTTCAAACACACCAACAGATTCCTCAATTACCCTGAGAATAAAAGTT
The DNA here is from genome assembly GCA_963924305.1 of Polygonum maritimum. Lineage (NCBI taxonomy): Eukaryota > Viridiplantae > Streptophyta > Magnoliopsida > Caryophyllales > Polygonaceae > Polygonum > Polygonum maritimum. The sequence goes on from OZ002736.1 coordinate 31,630,884, forward strand.
CCTTGGTGTTACTTCAAGACCAATTATCGGAACTTAATACTGCCTACTCCATACCACATCTGAATTTCCTCCAAATAACTACCAGTTGGAATGAGATCAAAGAAGGCCAAAAAAAATATAGCTAGATGATCAGATGAGAGATTAAAAGAGATAGTCTACAGATTAAGCTGGCTAGCTACTTCATCCTGCAGTAATAATTCAAGCCCAACCATGTTGATCTGCATCATGGATTAATCTAGTCTAGGGGAATTCTACAAACATGGATTGAGGACCACACTTTCTAATTCCACAAAGCCATCAAGGACCATCATCTCCATAAAAAAAGCCCAACTGCATCTGATATACACTATTCTCACCATTGCATCCTAAGTTATTCTATCTGCCAAAAAGAACTTCTCATACACGATGATAGCGTATATATCATATGTAACAATCCCTCAAGAAAATATAAAGTTTACATGAACCTAACAGCTTTCTTTCACATATCATATTTGATTTCAGCCTCTACAGACGATACATTATATGCTAGGCAGATGTGCAATACAGATGATGCATAAACAAGACTTACTGTGGCTTCAGGATTGTGAATCAATACAGAAAGTGCATCTACCAACTCTCCAAGATTATGGGGTGGTATATTGGTTGCCATTCCTACCTGAAAGAATGTAACCACCACATTATGAGTCCAAGAGCACTAGCAATAAGCGTTGTGGAACTATCACATAGAAAATAAGGATGGTCACCGCAATTCCTGAAGATCCATTCAACAGCAAGTTCGGTAATCGTGCAGGAAGAAGCGAGGGCTCTTTTTGCGAGTTATCAAAATTTGGGACAAAATCTACCTAGAAGCAAATCATAGAGTTAATGCTCATAAAAACGTTCTATCAGAAAACAAATTCATGTAAATTATATCGCATAAAGAAGAACTAACTGTATCCAGTTCTAAATCTGCCAACAGCATTGCTTCAGCAAGAGCCTGCAAACACAAAATTCCAACATTAAAGGGCAAGATAGGCAAAAAAATCAGAGAATGGAAACAGCATGATATGAGATCTGCCCCTGTGACATGTATGCTTACTTGCAATCTGCACTCAGTGTATCTCATCGCAGCTGGTGGATCAGCATCAATGGAACCAAAATTTCCATGCCCGTTGACGAGTGGGCACCTTAAGGAAAAGTCCTGGATAGAACCAAAAGACGTTTGCAGCCACTTCAGACAAACTATGGAAGAATATTTGAAACCATTAATTCAAAGAAACCTGATAACATACACTTGCAACATGACAGATGTAAATTTTAAAGTTCACATCCATTATACCTGGGCCATTCGCACCAATGAATCATAGACAGCAGTATCTCCATGGGGATGAAACTTTCCCAAAACCTAAAATACCAACCACCAATAAGTCACAATTCAAAATCAGTAAATTAAAAGAAAAATAAAGTTGAATTCAGACCTCTCCAACTACTCTTGCACATTTCTTGAAGGGCTTTCTTGATGAGAGGCCAAGCTCATGCATTGCAAACCTGTGAAACCGTTTCAGAACAAGCAATTTCAGGAAAAACAAAACTCCAAACGAAAACAGTAACTAGAATTTAAAAGCACACTCACAGAATCCGGCGGTGGACGGGCTTCAACCCGTCGCGAACATCAGGGAGAGCGCGTCCAAGCAAAACCGACATGGCGTAGGCCATGTAGGCCTCGGTAGCCTCCTTGTGAAGTTCAGTGGGAATGATCCTCTCGCCATCGCTGCCACTAGCTTTCTCGGTGCTGGTGACGCTTCCGTTTCCGTCTCCGGCACGAACCTCGCCGTCTCTCTGGCTTCCGGCCTTGGCTCTGGCGAGTCGGAGGGAAGGAAGACGGCGGCGAGGAGCGGTGGCGGAGAGGAATCGGAGGTCGGAGAAGCGGATGTCCGGCCGGAGGACGGGGTACGAGAGGCGAGTGTAGTAGGAGCGACAGAGGCGGATTCCGGTGGAGAAAGACATTAAGTTGTGGTCGGTGAGGGGGAAGCTTGGGGAAGGGGCTAGTCCGCCATGGATATATTTGGTCATGAACGGATGGGCTTAAACCCTAGAAAGAGTAGACAAGTGCTCTGTGACGGATTTTCGAGGTGATAATTCGCGCCAATCCGCCAAAGGATTTTTTATTCTTTTCGTTTTTCTTTTTATTTACTCGGGGAAAGAATTCATTTAAACCAAATTATGAATATCAGAAAGGTAATAATCCCAAAATTAGATGTGGTCACTTTAACTAAAAATCCATAAACAAAATTATATTCCTTTTATTTCTCATAGGTTTATCTAGGCTACATGACTTATTATAAATTCTTACCATTGATTGAAAGATGAGATATAGTAGTGAGTTTTTTATTATGTAAATTAATGCTCGGATGGAAAAAAAAAATCTGATTTTAACGTGATTGCACTTGCCTTGTGTTGAAAATTTGAAATAGCATCTACAAAATATCAAAAATATACTTTACACTGGAGAGGAGAGTTATTACCGGAATCGTAAACACTAATGCCGTTAAGAAAGCAAACGCTTGTCCATAAGACCACCATTAACAACGATCTTCAAATTTCCGATAGTAACGGCACTATGACCACTTGGAATTCCGAAGAAGGCGAAATCATTCAAAAATTAAACAGGAGATTTATCAAGTCGTCCAGATCAATTAGAGGAGGTGGAACGAAGACGTAGAGAGAGTGATGAGCACAGATACCTTGGGGGTTGAGGAATGGTGGACAGTGAAGTTGGAGGAATTGGCTCATCGAATCCAGTGATGCACTCGCTCTCTTCTCTCCATGTTCGATAACTTTGAGTCAATTGAAGTTTATATAGTTTGTACAAATATTATTTTGACAACACCCTTTTCTCTTTGAAATCAAATTATTATCACTTTGACCTTTTATGTAAGATTTTAGATCATTTAATCATTGTCGTATGATTATTTTTCAAAAACTACTTCTTCTAACAAAGTGTCAAGTTTTAAACAACATGAATACGTAACATTTTAAGAAAGACTATGATGCTAACCTCACACCTCCTACAAGATTAATAAGGATTCAATTAAATATTCCCAACTACTTTTTGACACATTTTTCACACCATATAATAAGATTAAGAGGCTATTCATTACAAACTTTATATTTGTTCAAAAATCCCCCAACCGGTCCCTTATTTTGGAATTTCTAAAGAGTTGCATTTTAAATCAAAAAGAAAAAGCCAAATCCCCTCAAAACGACACCGTTGGACACTAAAATCCCAAACAAGACAGCTGCTCTGAAGATGTGCCAAACAGTCAACAGAACGCAGGCGCCGAATCGTGGCTTACCTTTCCGTTACAGACAAAAACAGCCCAGACCGTCGCTTTCCCTCCCCATTCCGCAATTCCCGAATCCGCCATGGTCGAATCCCTTCACCCTCCCTTCTAGGTTTCCCCTTCACCTCTCCCCATTCTCCATCTCCATTGTCCTTTCCAAAAATTCAATCTCAAGTCAAGTCAACACCTGAAGAAAATGGCGGTTTCGGCGTTCAAATCCACTTCCAGAAGAGCGACCTCAGCAACCACATCGACTACTCCGCCGCTACCAGCCTCCTCCTCCGGCAAGGCGGCGGAGGCTCCGAGGCATCGGAGCGGTCGGGATTCTGTGAAGAAGGCGGTTTCGGCTCCGGTTCCGCCTCGGAGATCGAGGAGCGTGAGCGCGTTTTCGAGGACGGGGTTGAGCGTGGATTCGGATTTCTCTAACAAGAGAGACAATCCGTTGTATTGGTCTGCCGAGGCCGATTCCCCTCGCTTGGACGGTGGAGATACGGTCAAGATTGCCAAATTTGACGGGGCTGGCTCTAGATTGAGCGGCGGTAGCTCGAAAGTTTCCGGTGTTGGTGGTAGCGTTGGTGAAAGTGCGAGAGGGAGGTCTGCGACCAGGTATTCGGATCCTGTTAGGGCAAAGTCGACGGTTGGTGGTGGTTCGAGTGAAAGGGCTGTGGGGCGTAGCTTGTCAAGAGTTGATACAGGGAGGAGGAGGCGGTCGGTTTCCAGAGGACACTATGCAGCCAATTCTGAGGTTCGGCATTTACAATTTATTATGACATTGTCTATTGAGATCTAGCTTTGACTCAGCTTTGAGTGTGCTATCATAGTTATGAAGTTAATTGTGTCTCTTGAGGTGTTAAGGTTTTGCTGAATTTTGGTATTAACAAGTTAGATTCTGAATAGAAGGGCATTTGCTGTTGCTAATTTGATATGGTGCAGGATCTCTGCTAATCGTTCATTTAGTGGTTTCCTGCATTGATATGCTTTTCCAGTTTTCTGCTTGAAAATTTCTAATTGGTGTAAAACAGTAAAACTAGAAAATGTGGTGGGTTTGTGATGTCTGAATATTAATTATTTGGTTATTGGAATCTTCGGCTTTTGCCTTCTTGTCAAGGTCTGTTTTGATATGCTGATTATTCTTCCATTTCTGTTCATTTGACTAGAGCGAGAGGGATCGAGGATCTTCAACTCTTCGAAGTAGAAGTAAGACGGATTCAAATGTCCCTCGTGTTAATGCGGGTGATAAATCTGGACTAGACAGAAGTGACTCTGATCTGTCAGAGCTGTTAAAGGTCTGGCAGACCTGGTCCAGTGAGCAAGACATTTCTGGTGTTAGTCAGGTGCAGATTAATCTACTGATTAACTTTTGGATATGATGTACTCCGTATTTGGCAATGAACTTAAATCCTCTAAAGGATGTCTTTTATAAATTTTCAAACTTAGTCTTCCTTTTAATTTCCACAGTGGGGAGATGGAGGTTCAATTAGCTCCTTTTCAGATGCCGAAGAGAGGATTAACAAACCTGTATCTGACGTTATGAACGTAAGTGCATAGCTCTTAATTGGGTGTTCATGGTTCTTGGAAGGATGGCAAGAACATAAATGAAGTTCATACACCAGATGTGCTATCTATAACATTCAGAATGATTTTAGTCTTATCTCTTGATTGATGCTCTTATCAGTTTTTACTGTCTTTTGTGAGTAAAGGTTATGCGAAGAAGTTGCTCTTCGAGCACCCTGAGTACTGACATCACTGGCGTTGAGCTGGTCAATCCAGCTGAAGCAGAACTAGCTATGGAGGCCAGAGGAGAGTATGCTAGGAAGCTTGAGGAGGTACCTACTTTTTTTGCTCTCTTACATACTCGAGTGAACAAATGAGTAATAACACTATGATATCAAAATTAAATTGCTGTTTCCTGTCTTCATATACATCACACCGCGAAAGCAATTGTAGGATGTGTTTATTTGGATTTGTTTAGGTGGGCTGTGTTTGTATTGTATTTTGTGAGAGGTTGTGTTTAAGGGCGAGACAAGCTGACATTAACTGCTGCTACTAATGCAGTAAGAATGTGAGAGATTCCAATGGCACTTGGATCCAGTAGTTTCAATGCTTGAACAATGGCATCTAGGCTGCCAATTTGGTACATATTCATTATTACAATCAAATAGTAACTCGATCCCCAACTTCATGTTTTTAGCCAGCGCTAGGATCCAGTAGCTTCGATGCTCGGGTGATGTGTCTCCAAAACAATAACCTCCCTACAAGAAACTGGCATCCTAGATTCATAGTTTATTAGCTTAGGACAATTAAAAGAACTTTTCGAACATATTCGTATGCTAACTAATTTGGAAAAAGATTCAACAAACTACTTATTGTCCCTTATCTTGAACACTATACACGGTTGTTCAATGATTATAAGCTAGCTAGCGAGTAGTCTGTCAGGTTGTAATTCCATACATTTTGATATTCGTTTTGGCTGATGTTAATCTCTAAACATGCATTTGCAGTCACAGGACCGTGCTAGAAAACTTCGAGCTGAGCTTGCTGTTGAAGAACATCGTAAGGTTGAGCTGAATAAAATTCTTGATGAGATGATTGAACACCCAGAGACACCTGATGTTAAGAAACCTCGTGCAATAAGAAAAGTAAGTCCTTCCTATCATAATAGATGTAATCCTTTTGCCCAAAAGTTTCTCTTTATGATCTGCTCATTATACATACAATTATGATACCTGTTTTCATTGGATCTCTTTAAACTGTCCGTGTGGTTCTGAACCCTCCCATGAACAAGGCCAGATTCCTCATCGTTTCTTATCTATGACTAATCTAGTGCTATTTACTAATGGGTAGCTACTAGCTACTAATGGACTAATGGTTGCAATGGATTTTTTTTTAATGCAGGCTAGCATGGAAAGAAGGAAGGTGTCTAGAAGGCTAGCAGAAGAAGCCTTGGCATATTTTGACGAATGTGTATCAATATCAACATTTGATGAATCAGATTTTTCCTCACTAGAAGACCCGCTGTCCAATATTGTAGGCAGTGCTGAACAACATGGCAAGAGGATGACTTTACCCAGTGGAAATGCATCTGTCTCAATTAACCTCAGCCCCATACAAAGCATGGTTTGTACACTTCACCTATGGATTGTACTCTCAAAACAATCACAACTTTTTGTATTGCATTGTTCATATAGTGAGTTATGCCAAATAAATCTGCACTTACGTTAACATACTTGCGAGTTAAGCAGAAAAAATGCTTGATTTATGTGTCTTTCTGCACTTCTCCAATCCCTGATAAGGACATTGTTTGCAGGATCCTAGCAACCCAACTTTGCTAAAAGGCACCGCTTCTCCTCATTCTACATCAAATAGCACCACCCTTGAATCTCCATCCACCAGCAGTCATACCAGTTCAAATAAAAGCTGGAAACGACAGTTCTCGTTCGCCGCCGACAAGCAAAAAGACAGTTCTACCCTCACACAAGAGCTAAGAAGTTATGCCAAGATCTTTACAAAGGATGGTGCAGGAAAAAAAAGCAGCAACTCTCGAACGGTTACCCGAAGCCGTCATTATACAGATGAGTATGCTTCTTCTGTCCCTACTGAGAAGTTCTTGTTTGAGAGAGTAGCTTTGAGGTATAGAATAGATTCAGGCGGAATGCTTCTTTGTGGGGGTAGCACTGGCTTTCCTTTCTGAAATGTGATATAGTTATATTAGTATATGTCAGTAATTTTGATGAAAGTTTCAATATGTTATATATAGCTATAAAAGCTGTGTGTGTTTTTGCTATGTTTAAATTACAAAGATAGGCATTTGTAAAAAGGTGAAGATTTATCTAATTACCAACATGGTTAATTCGGGCCTAATTTTGCCTGCTCTTTATGTTTACTTGCACTTTCTATTGGAAATTATTCATGCTGATGCTATATGTTTGAGAAGAATTGTCATTGAACTTTAAAGTGCCACAAAATTATGCTTCTCATGATCACTATTGTTGTTCTCCATTTGAATGTGGGAATCTTGTTCTGTTAGCATCTTTTGTAGAGAATTCTCCTCTTTTTTTTTGTTGGGAACTTCAGTCACGAATCTGATTCTGAGATGAAAGTCCAATTTGTTTTCTGGAAAAGATGGGAACAAATACCGAAGTACTAGGTTATGCATTTTGTTTAAGCATGTCATTCTCTTGTGGAAGTCTGTTATTGCATGGGAACTTTCCTTTTTGTATGTCCACTCTGCAAACGAACTTACCCTATATGACTATATCAGTGTGATTTTGTACAAACTCACCGTTTATCTAAAGCTGCATTTAATCATCGTTTTATTATATATACATGTACCATTTCACGTAAACATTAGGGAAATTAGGACGTTTGTTTTTTCGATAAGCCCAATCATGGCTGAATATATGTTCTTTTTGACATCAAATGTCCAAAAATCATAATCATGGAATGGAACAGAACAAAACTGGAGGGATGTCTGAATTGATTTGTTGTAACGATGGCATTATTCTTGTGAATTCCGTTTATTGCGTGGAAGTACAACAAAACAAGCTATTCTGTTTCCTAGAATTTTCAAAGCAATCAATCTAAGGTTTTTCATAGGATGAAGGGACCAAATTAAGAATTCCACAAGAAATGGAGAATTCAGACTTGTTACGTTATTTTGATGGTGACATGAATGAAGTCTTGACATATACCAAAGTTTTCCTCCATCAATTGACCTACACCATCCATATTATACAATGAAATATCTATTTGATATACAACATATCTTAGAACTTAGAATCCTCGTTAAAATTGATTTTTTAATCTAAAAAAAAAAAAGCAAAGTTCCATAAATCCTTTTGATCTTATCTATAACCATAGTACATCTTACCGTCAATTTTAGTTTCTTTTGGAGGTGGAGGATAAATAGAGTTGAATAGTAATCTTTGTGTACTATCCTTAAAGACTTAACCGTTTGATTAGATGATCGAAGATCCAAACATTTAATTTTTTATAAGGAAAACAAACACTTAATTTTAGTCTAGAAGAGAAAGTTCAAAAATTTATATGGCTCGTGAGTCTCACTCTTTTGTGGCCCTGTGGGTCTAACCCTATTCATTACAAATTGTATTAACTTCATGCGCCCATATGATTCGCATATGATTTGCACGTTCACGAACCTATCTCCATCATTGTCTCGTATCTATCGATGCCAAAATTGATAGAACAAATTGGGATAAATCTAGTGAATCAAAAACATGAATTTTTGTTAGGCATAACGTAGTTGATACCACAAAAAACATGTCAAAATAACTTAAAAATGAAGCATGCATGAAGATCCTTTCACAATTAAACATATGCTAAAGTTATATGGACTTTACAAACATTTGAAAATTTTATCTATTCATAAAAACAGATGTACTCTGATAATTAAACAAAGTTGTAAAGTTCTTTATCTTTTGATGAACGAGACTTGGATTATTTGAAAAGAATGATTATATATTAAATTGATAGGCTAATGGCTAGTATTCATTAGTTGGAAATATTGCTCCTAGGTAACTAGGTATACTCAAATATTTCATGTGAAAGAGGAGTTCAACTCAATTTGGACACGGCTCTTTCATCTTTATCTGACATCAGACACATGAAACACCATAAAATGTAACACAAGCCAACCAAACACATGAAACCCATCAAGCTAAAAGCTAAAAAAATGTCAAAGTGTCAAGACCCATGTGCTTCAAGCACCCACTTCATTTGAGTCATACTCAAAAGGTTATTACTTTTCCCTCCTCTTTTGGAGCTTTCCAGTCAAAATGTTCATATACATGGATTTAGATGGGAAACTTGAGAGAATTTGAAGATGAAAAACAAGGAAATTATTTTTTATTTTGTTGCTTCTTTTATAAGGACTATAGTTCGATAAAACCGACAAATCTGGTATATCAAGATGCCAAGACAATCGGCAGCTGAACAAGTCGACGAGCTAAAACTTCACAATTAAAGATGATTTGACAAGTCTTAAGCTAGCCTATGTTTCTTCTCAATAGCTTTGCCTAACTCTTGAAAAGACTTGCCAAAAGCATGACTTTCAAGTGGGACGTCCATCATGCCCCAAGAAAATCTTAGTGGTGAAACTTTGATTTTCATGCCATGCTAGAACTTGTGTTAATCAGGCTTGACCCGGCTAAAACCCAAGATCAACCGACAGGGTTTCATTCGAGTGGAGTTGCAAAAAAAACTCTACGGGTGGAGTTAAACCCGAACCGAACCCAAACCTGATTTGCATAGTCCTAGGCTGAGCTCTTCACAATTATAGATTATGTTAGTTTAGGTTATTATATTCTAAGCTTTGGGACAAAAGTATCTTGCCAAGATCCAATCTTTCACAAGTGTTTGTTTTGAGGATTTGGATGGGTCCAAGGTGACCACAAAAAGAAGGCAAGATGACACAACAAAAGATAAAAATCCAAACAAGATCTCAGAATCCAATGCATTCATACCACACAACAAAAACAGGTAAAAGTCACTAGCACCACGATACAAAATAATGAAAGCAATTCTTCACCAAACAAAACTATAACTATATAACATTATATAGTGTACACATAAATATAATTGCATGTCTTTAACATAAGTATTTGAAACAAATATATAACAACAGTTATCTCAAACCACATGTCTAGCAAGCTTCTTATAGTTACATCCCTAAATTAATAATCATGCTGAAAGTATAACAAATCACATACATTAAGTTCTCAATATGCTTCACCATAGCTGTTTAGCTAGAATCAAGAAAATGAAGCTTTCACCTGCGAGGAGCAGACGTTTCAGAGAACCATTACATGAACCAGGAAGATGCATCTTGCTTAGGGGCATGATCTAGAGAAAACTCAGTGGGCGGGAAATTATAAGGCGAGTCGAATCTGATGTCAGCGATGTTGGCGCCATGGTTGGAGCCACCAAAGGAGGAATCAAAAGCCCTAGAGTGATCAAGCTGCTGCTGCACATTTGTAGACTGGTAACCGGCCCCTTCAGTAAAACCTCGAAATATGCCTCCCTGTTGGTACAACGGCGCACTGTTATGGTTCTCATTTGTATTGGCAGTATTGAAGTTTGGCTTCTTGCTCTGTTGTTGAAAGTTGGTGTCATAGAATGACAGAAGGTCTGAGATCATCTTTTGTCCGTCGTCAGGGAGCTCAACTCCAGACACGTTGAAAGAAGCTGAAGGCTGGTTTGCTGGTGGAGGAATCAGCCTAGGAGCCTGAATACTTGGTTGGTTGAAGGATGAAGCCTGGCTCACATACGCGGAAGAAGTCTTGGTTTCAGTATAGGATGGGGCGTGGATCACAGATGGAACAGACGGCTTAGATTGATTGATGGACACCGGGAAGTTTGGTCCTGCAAAGCCTTGACCAGAGTTGATCCTGTAAAGACAATTCATCTGATGATTGTTCCTTGCATTCCTGTCAAGGAACCCGAGTCTGTAATCGTTATATGGACACTGAGGATGATCACAGACATAGAGATTCTGTTTCATCATCAGATTTGACCCGGAAGGAGGCTGCTTCCTTTTCACAGTATGATCCTCGGTCAGATCAACAATCTCACCCTTGATCATAGGAGCATTCACAGATGGTGGCGCAACGAATCTTTCACTGGTATCCTCAATCCCATAGTCAATGAGACTGATAGTTTGAGGCTTGCACTCGGTTTCCACGCCATCCACATCATAGTCACAGGATTCGGATACCATCATAGACACAGTCGGAGCAGAAGATATGTGACACATATTAGGATACATCTTCCTAGCTAAAGCCTCCTCCTGATTTATAATCGCCAGCCAAGTGGAGCTTTCTTTAGCAGTCATCTTGTCCTGCAAGCACTTTGACTGACGAACAAGCTTACGAATCTTGGTAACATCCGGCGACATGTGTCTGATCACAGCAGTCAAGACACTCACTTTCCACGCCTTCTTGAGATCATGAGGCTTCTTGTAAGGCGGAGGGCCCTGATCAGAAGAAAAGCCCTGCAAAGTCCACCAATCCTCTTTTCCAGTGGGCCACCATGGCGGCGGAACGCCTTTCTCCAGAGGAAACCGCCTCTGTGGCGGGTCACAGTGTTGCATCAAGGCCGAGAGCAGCGAACCGAGAGTGGTGTCCTGGAGCTCTTGCAGGGTGTGAGAAGTAGCTCCAATCGAATTGCAGTCTTCGTTATCACCAGGAACCGAGTGATCTGCCTCGTACTTGGAAATCGCAGCCGGACCATTTCTATCGAACCTGACCTTCTCCTTCCACCATGCTCGGAGATTGTCAGACGCTCCACTGACCGGCTTTCCCTTGTCAGAGATGATGCCATAGACAAACCCCTGAGCTTTGCAGACCTCTGTCATCTTCAACATGTGCTTGAGAACCCCGTCTAACGCCCTCGACATCTTCTTCCTCCTGGCTTGCTCTAGGGACTGGCGTTGCTTGGTCGAATCCTGCCCGTCTTTCGTCTTGTTCTGTCGCTTCTCCCTGAGCCGCTTGAACAGCATCCTGTCATTCCACATTCTCCTCTCGAGCTCATCCAAATCCACATCATCATCAGAATAGTCATCCTCCATGGCTGCATCTGGGTTTGACTCTTGACATGCTCCTCCCTCCACAGGAGATGATGGGAGGAAATCAAGGTCTCCAAAACTCATATCTTCAAAGAAGTTCATCCTTGGCTTGCAACTACAGAACTGAATTGAATTAATCAAACACTTGGAAGTTGGGAATGAGAGCTATGACTTGTTTTAAGGCCTTGATATCTGCAGATAATATACAACACAAAGGAAACAAGAAACCGCCATAAGTTTCAATTCCTCAAGGGTCGTTTCAAGTAAGCGTTTAATAAATGAATGAATGGTGCAAAACCTGTATCATAAAAGCAAATTACAATACCGCGTTCAAACCATGTGAAGTCTAAAATTAAGAAAAAGAAAAAACTGATACACAAACACGGCAGCAATAAATGCTAGATCTTGAACAAGAGATGCAGAGAAACCTCTGCTATATAAAAACAGAATCACCTTTCTCACAAAAGCCAGACCCCCAAGATAAAGCAACAGAAAACAGAGAGAAGGAAATAACAGCCAGAAAACCCCCAATAGATTGAGCTTTGTTTATTATGAAGAAAACAGAGGTAATATAGGATTAGGGTTTTCCAGATCTGGCTTTTATTCAATTTAATAAACATTTTGATCAATAATTGAAGGAACTCCAGCTTTGCTTAGCTACAACAGAAGAAACACAGGCCACCGAAGAAATTATTTTCTTACGGGGAAAAAAATATACAGAAATAGCAGAATAAAATCGTGGAAAACAAACACTGAAATGGAAAAGAATAAATAATCATTCATTTATGGCAACTTGTAAGGAAGATAAATTTAGAGCGGAAAAGTTGCGTAAGTAATGAAAATGCCTGAAAACACAACAATCAGCTTGATTTTGAAATTCAGAGACTGAAATCTCGAAGAGCAAGACAAAATTGATCGAAACGAGAGGAAAAGAAGAACAAAATACGATTCAGAGACCGAGAGTACAAGTTCGATTTCAGATGAACAATCGAGAGCTCAATCGTACGGACCTAAACCTAAAAAGGAGAAATCAACTTCTTCTCCGTGCGGAAAAGTCAAAAACCGGAAGAAAAAAGAAAGTGGAAAATGGAAATGGCGGATCGGAGCTTGGAAATACCTAATTCGTGACCAGAAAAGGATACTCCAAAACCTAGGTCGACGTTTACGCCATGGATGGAGCTTGAAGAAGAGAAAGGCGCTCGGAAGCTTCAAGCGCACATTGGAGGAAGCAAATGGATAGAATCTGGCGAGATTGTCACTTGGTGGTGTAGTACAATGGAAAAAGGTTGAAACTTGAAAGAGAGAGAGCGTGGGTTGCAGATAACGAGGAGAAAGAGGGGATTTTAACTTTTAGGTAGTAGACTGGAGGGGCAGTGCAATCTTGTGATACCATGGTTAATCCGGGTTTGGATCATGGTTAACCATGGTTAGGCCGTGTGATTTGTTGTTTTCGGTTTTGGCTTTGTCGTATTTGTCTGTTGTCCGGCTTGGCTCATGGCGGTAAAACTTGCACGGATAAGGAAGGGGGGAAATATATATATATACCGTTGAGATTTTTTAGATTAGTGAATGAGTTGGATTTATTAAGGATCAAAACATATATAGACAACTGGAACTTGTTTATTTTGGTTATTTGAACACTTGACCTTTAGAACGGACCTATTAAGCACTCCAACTTGTCAAACAGATCTATTGAGCACCTCAACTTGTCAAAGACTACCTATTAAACGCCTAGCGCGTGTGTATAATGATGAGTTTAGGTCATAGTTAATTAAACGAGGAGACCTTATTTGACATCACGTGACCTTTTTTATGCTTAATCATGTTCACGTAATATCGCTTGTGTAAAATTGCACTCCGTAATTAGGGACGGGGTGTTTAATAGGTAGGCTTTGACAAGTTAGGGTGCTCAATAGGTCCGTTTCAAAGGTCAGGTGTCCAAATGACCAAAAAGGACAAGTTCGGGTGTCTGTATATGTTTTGAGCCGATTTATTAAATTTATGCTGTTCTTAGCATGTTAAATGCATGTATTATTGATCATATACTTTGGCTTGTAAAATATGTATTTCACTATATTAAATTTGTACTTTTATTTAAGATATATTATGTAAATCTAAATATTTGGTTGGTGATTTAGAAAAAAAGATAGCCACACTTTTATCCAAAATTATGTGAATCTAAATATTTGAGGGTGTGTATTGCTTGAGAGTGAGGGCATGTACAAGTGGTGATGGGATATGGAATTTGAGATGGTTGTGGACTATTTGCAAAAGAGACGTACCTGTTTTTCGAATAAAGTGAATATAATTTTATCTATATCTATTCTTTATATTTATTAGGATAATCTGATAAGTTTTTATTTACGTAAAACGGTAAGAAATATGAGGCCATAAAAGATTCAAGATTCATTTTCCGTGCCTTTCTTTAAATAAAAATTGAATTTCAATTTTTTTATTTATACGGATCAAACCAAATTACTCCGTATCATCTACTACAAGAGCGAGAAGTGAGATTTATCGTCGCAAATGGTTTTCTCATCTTATTTCGAGGCCCACATTCCTTGATGTCGCTCCCCACTCGTGCCATCCTTATTAGAGGGACCATGTACATATTGTGCTCACATTAGCATGCACCATTAATGTTTTATTATGACTACGCGTTCATTTGCAGCCTGGAATAATACATACTTGTCTTGTTCTAGGGTTTCTTCCCATGATCCTTTTATAGGAGTACATATTTGACAGTTAAAAGGTTGTATTTTTGTAGCATCTATACGATTCCCACTTCGTATTGCCGTGTATATTTATCACTACTTCACTAGCATACTTAGCAAGTTAACAAATTAACACACTTTAAACGCACATAATTAGTCGTCCGTCTAAATTAGAAGTTTTTGGCATGCTAACTTAGTTTTAAGTCGGGTCGTAAATAAACCGAGTTGTTTGTGAGAAATTCGATGTTCGTCTAGTAAAACTCGTTTTGTTCGACTTAATTTGTAAATGAACTAAATGTTTAAGAAGACAAATATGCTTGTTTTTTTTATTTACTCGCAAATAAACTAACAATTTGACTCATAAACTAAGCCCGAATTCAATGAACATGTAAACGAACCGATCTCAAATAAAATTTTGAATTCAAATGGAATTTAGTGCGATTACATCCTCCTCTTTTACTTTTACTTTTACTTTGTAAGTCATGATTTCACTTTTTTTCAATCTAGCTAAAATACCATGGAATTTACGGGCAACAAGAATAAATTTTTCATATTTTCTTGAGATGATTTTGGTTATAGAATTCTTTATTTTTTTCAAAAAAAAAGGAAAAGGAAATTGGCATGATACAACGCACCACCGGCTTGGGACGGCCCTCGAAACTTCATGGCGGGGTCAAAGGGATAGAATATTACTTTAATACCCCTATGTGAAATCATAGTACTAATTGCTTTCTTTGTACTTTTCAAGTGGGCTCAATTGTAATTGCCATCAAAAGATTCCCACAAAGGTAATAATTTACTCGTAAGATAAAACGAAATTCACTCACGTGCGGAAATTAGGTTTTGGGTTAGAATTTTGACTGCGACCTAACATTAGACTAATTTAGGTGTTTTTCGGGGTCAAGCTGACTTCAAAGTCGTTAATTTATTTAGGTAATGACAAGTCATTGTTAGAGTGAAAATTCGTAAGTGCATTTGGTAGTATTAATGATCTTAGATGACTATTTTTCAATAAGATCAAGATTTTCGTTGTTGTTCAAAATAAATGAATAAAGTCGATCCTTTTTAGAAGGTAGGTGATGATATCTATGATTGCGATGAGTTCGAACCCTTCCCCTGTTGTTGGTAATAGGCGCCAGAGTGAATTGTGGCAAATTGACCAAAAGAGCAAAGTAAGCAATCTTTGAACAGTCCGCATAAGTTATTTTTCATTCTTTAATTTGATCTAGCCAAACCTAACCTAATCGGGAGGCGGGGGAGAATAGGAAGCAATCGAACCGAATAAGCTCGGTTCGATTCAACAAAGTCATTCAAACCCGAGCCGGAATAGGAAGAAGAATCCCTTTCGAGCGTATCTGACCTTCTATGGGTATCATGTCACCTTATTAAGAGTTGTCAAAACACGTAAGAATCACACACACACATTTGACATAACAATCCAAATTATCGATCGGACCTAACCTAATGATAAGCAATCCCAGCAAACTCTGTTATTTTAAGGTGTGATGAGATTTTGAACCAATATTGCCATGTGGGCTCACGTATACGTTACGGCCCAAAAGCCCAATAGATCATAATTGGGCTGTTAGGCCCATTAGATAGGAGGAGGTTTGAATGCTTGTTTGCTGAGTGACATACAACAGACAAAAAGGAATCTGACCAACAATACATTCCAAGTGTAAACAATGCTAGTGTAAGTATTATGACAAGGGCAATTTACATCTTCACACTTTCATAGACAGCCAGAGGAATCATTAAATACTAAATACAGTCCTCTATTCAATCATTAAATTTCCCAAATTCTGGTAATTAACCCATAAGCAACAGGAGCTAAGAATGAGCAAAACTACATCAGAATCACTTCATTTTTCATTCTTCAGAAGTTCAGATCCAGTTGTTGATCATAGATCAGTGCAATTTCATGGAGATTCCATCTTCTAATTCTAAGGAACCGTCTGTTCTTTCTTTGTCTTGGAACAAATGTTAGTGCGTTAGTTACACCTACAGAGTGCCAGCAAAATTCAGGTCTTAGTTCATCATGTAAGATTTTCAGGTCATTAGATTGTGACTGAAAACAGACCAGATGAACCTCTTTGATCATGAGCTACTCTTTATCATGTATTGGCAAGAGTTCTTCAATCTCAACTTTGACATTAGAGTTAGAAGAGCCTCTCTTAGACGCATCAATGGCGTACACGTCCACCAAGAACATAGAACAAACTGGCCTATGATCAGAAAACTGAAACTCTTTCGAGTCTTTGCGTATGTACGAAACTTGTGACATTCCCCGTCCATGCCAAAGGATTCTGTCACACCTACACTTGCACATAGCACTCAAATCAACACACAAACATCCATTTTTACTAGGTTAGGGTGTGTTTGGATTGCCAAATGCACTTACCAAGCTGGTGTTCTTTTCTTCTTCTTTGATAAGTTGGTTTCGGCAAAATACGTATTCGAGTTGAAAGAGTACTTATATGTTGGGGCGAAACAGATATCGCCTTCTTTCCAACCATTGAAAACTCGTCCTGCTTCCCTCTCAATCCTCAGCTGCAAATCAAGTGATCAAGATTTGGTCTAAGCCAAGTGAACAAGAGTTTTGTTTGAATTAATCATGTCATGGTAAAAGATTTTGAAACCTGATCCTTGCTGAGAAGACTGTCCCAATCATTCTTTTCCAAGAGCTTTCTTGTTTCTGCATAGCTCAATGTGATCCTGTAATTCAAATCCCCTAGCCATACGACGCGGCTAGAGGAAATTAAGATCAAATGTCAGAATCATTCCAATTTATAATTCAAGAAACCATTTCTTTTAACAGCTTACTCGTGTTCTAGGATCCTCTCGGGTACCCGAGTGTTGAGTACTCTGCAAATCCTAGGGAATTGTGTGTTCTTTATTATTTCTATGACATCTGAGTTCCTTCGAAGCTCGTCTCCTTCTTTCTCACCCGATGCAAGATGGCTGCAGATGAAGCAGAAGCTTGTTTGGTATATTGACAAGCTCACTGATATGCATCCCTACAAGAAGCAAAACACAAGGTGTAAAAAGCCACTATAAAAATTTAATCTTGAACTTCTAAGATTGCTGAAGGTCCCATTTTACTAGGGAATGATTGTTCACTAGAATATGTATTTGGCTGGGACATTTTGTTAACTTTTGTGTGATGTGTCCTGAATTAGACCTGAAACAGAAAGAGATCTACTTGACATGATCATTGTTGTACAAAATGTTTAAAGAGGCATACTACCTTATTTCCAAGGCATCCCATGATCCCGCGAGTAACATAAGAAGTCCTCATATGGCTAATATGTTGTACAAGCTCAGTCTTAGCCCAAATAGTAAGAAAAATCCCAACCATCTGCTTACTCGCCAAGAGCCCATATTTCACCTGAGTATTAGCGTTCGACGAGGCTAGAACCTCAGGGGTATCAAACCCACTTGACCCTTCATCGTCTTCTGAAGACAACTCGTCTTCGCTACCATTACTTTGTTGGCACCTGAAGCAAGAATCTTTGTTGTATAACCTTCTTTCTAACTCAGAACCACAGTTGCAAGTCTTGAGCCTTTTCTTGCTTTCAGTCCTGAACTGCTTGCTAACCGCCTTGAGTGAGTACTTTTGAAAGAAATTGGATCCCGATGGAGTGGTTACGAGCTTCGCACCCTTTATGTAAGAAGTTTTTGTTTCCACAGAAGTTGTTCTAACTGGCAAGTGTGTGCTGTTGTTGTTAGGCAATGAGTTGAGGGATTGGTTGATGAGATATAGCCATTTGGCGGCCGGTTCGTTGTCTTCTAAGACAAGTACATTTCCTGCATTCAAGGGGACTATCTCCTGAAAGCTAGACAATTAAGAAGGAAAGATTTTGTTAGAGATAGAATCTAAAAGCAAGAATCTCTCTAATGGCATACTTAACTACAAGTTGTGCTGCTCCTGGTATAATAGATAGATCAACCATGTAACTAAAGACCAAAAGAAAGAGATCAATTACCCTAATACGTAGATATCTGATTGATCATGGACTTGAAGAAATTCGTCGAGGTTGAGATCACTGGAAGGAAGTTTTCCTCCTACATTCCATGTCGCCACGAAGATTCTGGTTCCGAATCAACAACAAAAATGAACAAAAAGTTTAACTAGCTTGAAAAGATAAAACAACATAGGAAAGGAAAACAAGTATACAGGAATACCTCAAAGTTTTCAGATATTCAGCAGTTTCAATTGCAGGATCCATGCCACTTACAGATTCAGCATCCTCTTCTGTTTATCAGTGAAGGGTTTATCAGAATGAAATGTTTCTCTCAAGTTAGAAGAAAAATCAAAACATCTGTTCTATAGGTCACTTTCAAAACATAGAGGCATTTTCTTAGACAGTACAGATTAAAGGACCACATAAAAGTTGGAGTTAATTTCAGACCCACCAGAAGAATACTTGGTAACTCTCATTGTCTTCTTCTCCTTCTCCTTTGATCCAAACATCCTGCTCACAAAGGACTGAAAACCAAAAGTACAATGAAAAAAAATGGTGGCTAAAGTAAAAAGATTTATAAAAAAAAAGGTTCAGCAAAAGAATGTAGAAAATACTACTCCCTCTGTTTCACAATAAGTGTCGTTTTAGCTCTTAACACAGTTTTTAAGAAAAACAATCATTCACTTTAAAACTTACAACTTTTTCTTAATCTTACCACTCATTACCTTTTTTTGGCCAATGAATGAACAACTTTAGTCAACAAATACACATTCCAATAAAAATTATCATTATTCACCCCAATAAAGCACTTTGAAAACCTAAAACGACACATATTATGAAACAAATTTTAAGTGCTAAAACGACACTTATTGTGAAACGGAGGGAGTACATTTTATGAAGATAACAGGAAATATGTCTTTGCATTAATCAAATTTCAAAAATTGGGCCTACCCACCAGAGAATAATAATGCAGTATTTAAATAATATAACCAGAAATTGAGGATAAAAAAGAACATAATACCTTGCTTTTGTTCTCTTCATTTTTCAGGGCCATATTAAGGAACCCACAAAAGATCTCATAAATTGCATAGATTGCTCTGTCCCAAAATCTCCAGCTCCCAGAAACTTTTACATTGAACATCAATCAGAAATAAAAGCAGGTCAATTAACAATAGCAAAATCAAAAGAGGGTATATCAGAAACTCCAAAAGAAGTTGACTTGCTCAGTTTCTACATATGAAAGGGTCTACATGAAAAATCTTTAACCATTTCCAGTTTATTCAAACTACAAGAGGGGGGAAAAACCAGAGAGAGAGTACAGTCTAGAGTTTAAGTAGATGTCAAGAGAAAAAAAGAAGAAGAAGGGAAACAAAAAGAATAATCTGATCTTTTGAGCAGAATCATAATAGGAAGAAGAAGAATGCAAATTAAAAGAAAAAGGGTGAATAAGAATAATGTTTTCCCCTTTACATTCCAGCCAGATATAAATGCAAAGCAATACAAGTATACAATCAAACAAACAAAAGAAAAACTAATCTTTTCTTCTCCTTTAATTATCTCCATCAATCCAAACAGGAGCCCTATAATCAAAAGGCAAAAGAAAAAAAAAACTAAGGGTCTGTTTGGATAGCTCTGTCTAAGAAAATTCCCAAAGTCTCCATCTTTTGACTCCCCTTCAAATCAGGCAAATCCAAACACTGTACAGAAATTCAACCAAAAGAATTCAGAGAGACCCTAGAAACAGAGAAATTCAATGAGCAACTCAATAACATCAAATTGATCATATTATCATTATAACCGATGATACCCAACACTCAAAGATTTAATCATGTGAAACAAATCAGAGCATCATGGAATCAACAGTAGCCACTTAATATGAACACCTTCGACAAAACCCAAATGGGATTTTCCCTACAGTAAGTCAAAACAAGAAATTAATTGAAAACCCACCATTTTCCTGCATAGTTCTAGACTCCCGGAAAGGAAACATGGAGAAGATATCAGAACAAGAACCCTAATTTCTTGTAAATCACACAAAGAAGAAGAAAGAACAAGAAAACACTATCAAAAGATTAATTTTGGAACCTGAAACTGAAACATATATAACAGATTCCTGGACGAATTGATTTGTATGGGCCTGTTCTTGCTCACATGAAAAGATGGGACTCTTCCAAAGTCTTCCACAGTAGAGAGGAAGGAATCTAAACCCGCCTCTGGAAAAAGAAATTAACTTTATTTAAAAGCGGTTTACGTGCAAAGAAGGGTTGTATTTCATTTTCACTTTGCTTAAAAAAAACCCACTTCGCCAATGAGAGGAAAGTTGGAAGGATTGGGAAGATTTGCTTGAATAGGGGAAGTTGGAAAGAAGGGATATAAAGAATTAGGGTTGTGACCTTAAATGGGGCAAAGATCAAATCTTTATTGGGATTTATGGGTAGGAAACGGAATTCTTAGGAATCCCCTGGAAAATGCAGAAGAGTGAAGAGGATGTTCTTGGTTTGTTTGTCTGGATTCTTTTTTTGTTTTCCTTTTTTTGGGGTTAGATATTGTTGTGGAAATGGTGGATGGGAGGAGGTACCAAGGTATGGATTAATATTCGGGTCGTCGAGGCGCCCCCGTTTTTTTTCGAAGCGCCCCGGTCGGCCATCTCGGTTGTCACCTATGGGTAACTTTTTCAATTTTCAAAGCAAATGTGACAGCCACCTCGATTGTCGCCCCTGACAGCCACCTCGATTGTCACAAAAAGGTGACAGCCGCCTCGATTGTCACCCCAGAAGACAAATTTTTGCAGCAGCTAGACATCTCCGTCGTAGTATAAATACGCGGTCGAGGTCGGAAAATTGGTTTACGGCTTGATTTTCTCGTTTGAAATGAAGCCGGGAAAATGGTTGATCGGAAAATTTAAGGTTAGTATTATATAATAATGTTTAAATTTATTAATATCTCAAATTCAACTCAATTGTATTTTTTTTGCTATATTAATTACAAGTTATTTTTTAAACTTTGTAACTTTATGCAGTCTCTTTCGATTGGAGGAGCAAAATCACCACTTCCATTTGATTTGAATGAAGAGTATGTTGATAAGGACACAAATGACGATGCTTATTCTGAGAGTGCACGTGGATATTCATACGAATATTATTGAAGAAGGACAAGTACGTAACATTTTACTAATTGTTATGCAAGTTTTACACATTTTATTAAACAAACAAAATTTTACTTAAATTTGAATAATTCTAATATAGTTTAATTTTTATATTCAGTCTGGTCAATTTCCCGATTTTTCTGTTGAATTTACAAATGATTATGAGTGGGACGAGCGTGATGATATTAGAGAGTGGGCCGTTGCTAAAGGAAAGAGTTTGAATTTTGTGATCACCACGCCTAATTCATGGCCTACAAAAATCCTCTTGGGGTGTGCCTTGGGTGGGGAGTATAAGTCAGGCAAAAAGGGTAAACCCCGCAAGATTAAGCGAAATATACAAATAGGGGATGATCTAGATAGCGGTCCTAAGTCTAGAAAGATTGGATGTGGGTTTATGTTGGTTGGAAGGAAAAATTCAAAAACCCAAAGATGGACGCTAAGAGTGGAATGCGGGCGCCACAATCACTCCCTCCCTGAAAGTCTTGAGGGATATCCATTTGCTGGTCGGATGACAGAGGAGCAGAAGGAAGTCGTAAAGAATTTGGCATTGACTGGTTCAGAGCCTAGAGATACAATGTCTTACCTACATCTCAAGTATCCGGGCATCACCACATCAATGAAACAATTATACGACTACAGACACAAAGTCTTTAAAGATGAGACGGGATCAATGACAGTAACTCAATTCTCACTTTATTACTTACAACAATTGAGTTATTATGTCGACTATCGGACTGAGACAGGAAGCAATAAGATAAAAGACTTGTTCTTTGCCCATCCGAAGTCGATCCATTTGTTGAAGTTGTTCCCTTATGTCGCCATCATGGACTCTACATATCAGACTAATATGTAAGCATTTCTTATTAATTGTTTTTTAGTTTGTATTTTATATTAGCAAATGTTGACTTCTTTCAAAATGAAAATGTAGGTATGGCATGCCCTTGTGTGAAATTATCGGATTTACTTGCACCGGGCGCAATTTCTGCATTGCTTTTGCGTTTATGACAAGAGAGATCCAAGATCACTACGAGTGGGTGCTACGCCAGTTGAAGAAATTGTACCAAATGGTTGGAGCAACGCCGGAAGCCATATTAACCGATAGAGATATGGCCGAGGTGAACGCTGTGGATGCCTTGTTTCCTAATGCGAAACACATGTTATGTTGGGTGCACATCCAACGTAATTGCAAAGCATATGCTATTGGGCATGGATTTGCAACATCGGCGGATTGGTTTGCAAACAGAGCATGGGAGTTGTTTTGCTCGACTACGGTCGCAGAGTATGAGATAAAGCTTAAATGGTTAAAAGAAAATCTAAGCTCGTTATTATTCGAATATCTCAACAATACCTGGCTCTGCCACAGCAATCGAATAGTCAGAGCATTCACCGATCACCGCCTAAACTTGTTCACAAGGACGACTAACAGGTTAAATTTAGTACTTTTGCATTCTTATATAGTAGTATTGAATTGATTATAACAGAATTTTAAAATTATCTACAGGGTTGAGTCGCAACACTCTAGGCTAAAACAATACTTGCAAACATCCGTAGGAGGATTCAGCACTCTTCTGAGAAGGATGCATCATATGGTTGAGAATCAAATCAGAACCATCCGAGGGCAAATGGAGAGGGACCGTACCTCCGTTCCAATAACCATATTGCGCATGACGGAACCACTCAGTATAGTATTCTCTCATCTTCTAGGAAAGGTATCTAGCATGTGTATTGAGCAGTTGTTCGATCACATCAAGGCTCCTAACAACCTTGAGAGTGGATATCGTCCGATATGTGATGATCATTGGTGGAGGACGGCTCGTGGACTCCCGTGCCCTCACGAAGTTCTTGCATGTGTCCACCAATATAAACCTATTGATCTATCAATGATTCATCCTTTTTGGAAGCAATTAGCATGGGAAGGTTTGGAGGTCAACGAGCCCGAGGTCGACCCATCTACTGATGATCCCGTTTGGACGAAGTTGATACAAGACTACTACGAGGGAAGGATGGCGGAGCATGTAAAAAAGCAACTCAAAAGTAGATATATTGACCTCGTAGACCCTAGCCAGTCCAAATTAGAGGAGCCGAATTGCAACATAAAGAAGGGAAGGCGTAGGAAGAACTCGAAGGTTGCACCACGCAAGTTGACTAGGCTTGAGCATGTACAACAGCCTCCTCCTCAAGGGAAGAGGACTAGGAAGAAGGGCGCTCGGTCAATGCCAGGGCAAGCTCTTAGCTCAGTCGCTGAGGTAGAAGAGACGGAAAAAGATGAATCGGAGCCTGATGTTGAAATTTTAGGTAGCACGACCGTTGATGAGCCTGTCGTGACGGGGACGGGATTTACTCCTAACATGACAGCCACTCTAGTTAGCAACTTCAATGGAGTGGATATCGCACCTCACGTGCCCCGGTTCATGTTGACATATGTCTGTGAGACGCATGACGTTAGAGGAGACGGTCATTGCGGGTATAGGGCCCTTGCAGACCAAATTGGATGGGGACAAGATGGATGGATGCGTATGCGACAAGAGATAGTTCAAGAATTGAGGACACATTATGATATGTATGCTGGTATGTATCTCATGGGTGCAACCCCTATCGAGGACTTGATATTGCACGTGAATTGGTTTGAGGATTGGTGCCCACCGCAGTATTGGATGGAGACCCCTGCTATTGGATTGGCATTTGCTACTCGATTCCAGTGCGCACTTGTGGTGTTGTGTAACTCCGGTCCATACACTTGTCTTCCCATCACACTGAACAATGCAATTCATAGCCGTGTCTGGGGCGGTGTAGCGAGTATTGCTTTCCTTGGGAACCACTATGTCCCGGTAAGACATCTTCTAGTAAATTAATTTTGCAATTGTATTGATCGTTTTAGGTACTAATAATTTCTTTTTGTTGTAGGTTACGCTCCACGATGATTTCCCTATGCCGCCCCCACCAGGCATGTGGCATCGATATCATGATAGCACGGCTGACGGGTTTAGTAGTAGGTTTTAGGACCGCATAACATTGTATGAACGTTATCGCGAGCAACTGGGCTTGTCGGTTGGTTTCTTTTAGATTGGAGTGGATGTTATTGGTCTTAGCATTATTTGTAATAAAATTGAGTATGTAATGATTAAACCATTATTAGTATTAATGCAACTGGTTATATGTAGCAAGTCGGGTGGTCCGGGTGGGTTTGGGTGGTCCGGGTGGTCAAGGTGGGTTCGGGTGGATTCGGGTGGTCCGGGTGGGTTCGGGTGGTCAAGGTGGCTCCGGGTGGTCCGGGTGGGTTCGGGTGGTCAAGGTGGGTCCGGGTGGTCCGGGTGGTCAAGGTGGCTCCGGGTGGTCCGGGTGGGTTCGGGTGGTCATGGTGGCTCCGGGTGGTCCGGGTGGGTTCGGGTGGTCCGGGTGGTCAAGGTGGGTTCGGGTGGTCCGAGTGGGTTAGGGTGGTCAAGGTGGCTCCTGGTGGGTTCGGGTGGTCCGGGTGGTCAAGGTGGGTTCGGGTGATCAAGGTGGTCCGGGTGGGTTCGGGTGGTCAAGGTGGGTTCGGGTAGGTTCGGGTGGGTTTGGGTGGTCCGGATGGGTTCGGGTGCTCAAGGTGGGTTCGGGTGGTCAAGGTGGGTTCAGGTGGTCCGGGTGGGTTCGGGTGGTCCAGGTGGTCAAGGTGGGCTCAAGTGGTACGGGTGGGTTCGGGTGGTTAAGGTGGTCCGGGTGGGTTCCGGGTGGTCCGGGTGGGTTCGGGTGGTCCGGGTAGGTTCGGGTGTTCCGGGTGGGTTCGGGTGGTTCAGGTGGTCAAGATGGGTTCACGTGGGCTGACGATGAGTTCGGGTGAAATCTTAAATTTTTGAACAACTTAGAATTTAAATTTCAAACTTAAAAGTCTAACAAGTAGAATCTTAAAATTTAAAACAACATATAAAAAAAAACAACGAATTTAGCGATAGTGGCCAGCATCACTATGGCGCTGGGGTTCTAGTGAAGGAGAAGAACGTCGTCTCCTACTAGTGCTATGTTGTGGAGGTCGTGGTGGAAGTGGTGCTGGAACATTTTTTCCGAAGACAATATCTCGTAATCTCTGAACTCTCTCGCGGTGTGAGGGACCCTGATCATCTATATATTGCACGAATTCACGCGTGATGGCTTGTACGTGAGCGAATCGCTGTAAATAGAAAAATGCAATTATGTTATGTCATTATTATTATTTTTATAATTTTATTTGATAAAATAATGAATTTAAATGAATAAAGAAATAAATATACCGCATAAATGTCTAATTCTCGTGGTATCCGCGGAACCTGTGCGACCATGACTTCAGCTGATCCGGGTATTATATATGGATGTGTGAACTTTAAATGCCAAGTCTCGTATTCAGCATCCATAGAGTAAGAAAACGGTGCAGGTTCACCAATGTCCACCAGAGCGTTGTCTCGTGTTTCCCACCTGTCAGCACTTTGAGGGAATGTAACCTCGTAGTCTCGATGTCCCCAAGACGTCTCTTACGAGTTACATTTTCTGGTCTAATAACATCTTGGATGGGGATTTTTTGATGCAACCAAATTGTCGTGAAACCCTCTCTGGATGATAGGGCTCTTTGACGTCCACAAACGTCAACAAACCCCTATATCTGGAGAGTTTTAGATCCCCCGAAGAGAAATCTAGGTAAGATCGCCACGGCATCCAATTTACCTGTTTACAAAGAGATAAATGAGTTTACTAATTTATAATTACGACGATTATGTATAATAAAGTTTTAAACGACTTACTTCATGAATCAAGAGGGTGTCGAGTTTACGACGATAGTCTCTCAACGAGCCCGGACTCCTATTTCGACCACGACACGATTGAAAATCCTCGCCTGGCAACCGCCTTATGTCCCAGTTCAGACGACCTCTAAAACAAGGGAAGTATCTCCAAATCCAATTCTACATAATAAAAAACACGTCAATACAAATATAAATTTATTGGAAAAATTAAAAGGTATTAAATTATTATTACTCACATGTAATTAATATGTAAAGACAACCACTCATTTGTTTTGCTTCAGCGCGTGATGCCATTCCAAGTTGCCTATAAAGATATGCTAGTGCTGCAGCTGCCCATGAATACTCTTGCGTCATGTTGTGGTTGTCAATGAGCTGCAACACTTTGAGTGGCGCTGAATCACCAGATTTGTCTATGAAAAGTGTGCTTCCTAATAGCTCAAGAAGATATCCAGTCGCGGTGAGTTTGCCATTTTCTTCACCTGGAAGAGTCCGCCTTTGCTCGAGCACTTCATGCAATTTGTTTATGACGATCGTGTTCTTCTTGATAAGCTGGTTGTACCTCTCTAAATTGTCCTCACAGTAGTTATCAGCAATAAACTCTTTTGCCCATACTGGTTGCTGTAAACTCCCCGCCTTCACTCCATTGAGTGGGAGACCCAAAATAAAGTGTACATCATGAAGAGTTATCGTCATCTCCCCCCAAGGAAAATGGAAACTGTTTGTTTCCGGATACCATCGTTCAACAAACGCTGAAACTAATGCTTCGTCTGTTTCATCAAACGTCCATCTTTGTAGATCTGACAAATCGCTACGCTGAACGAGGTCATACCACAATGTATTTGGATCTAATCTTCCATTTCTTTTCCACCACTCAAGCATCCCTCGTTTATGGATCCGTAATACTTTATCCTCCTACAAACAATAAAAAAAATTATAATTGACGATTAATGCGTTAAATGTCTAAGAAAATGTATGAAATTGTTATATCTTGTTTTTACCATAGGTTGCTCGCGTGATAAACTATCCCATACATCTCTGGCAATGTGGGTGTCATAGTTGACCAATAGTCTTGGATCACTAGGTCCACCAGCATATCCCGCTTGAGGGATCTCAGGTTCTTCATGATAATGGCGGTCAGACTGGTTGGGAGATTGATGTGGCGAACGGTTTGAAGGACCAGTCTGATATGGTGCAGGGAGAGAAGGATATGTTTGTTGGGATGGGCCAGCTTGATAGGATGAAGGGTATGTCTGTGGGAACGGGTCAGCTTGGAAAGAGGAAGGGTACGTATATTGGGAAAATTCAGTCTGATAGGGGGTCGGATAATTCTGCTGGGAAGGATAAGGTTGTTGAGGAGAATAATTGAACTCGGAATCAGTATATCGGTGGGAAGACTCAACAACATCTGATGGACCTGAGTAAGGGGTCCACCCTATCATGTTCAAAAAAGATTGGTCGGTATGTGGTGTAGCAACATTATGAAATTCAGGATATCAATCACGGGTAGGTGGTGTAGGTACTAGTGTCGGGACTAGTGTATGAGGTGAAGCCCAAGCATTGTGGTAATCAGGAATCGGTATAGGTGAATGAGTGGGGTTTGAGAATTGGAATTGAGGGTTTGAACTCCCAGATGAACGCACAAATGTATCTACACATAATTATATAATCAATACAATAAGTGATGCATGTACACTATAAAATCCATATGACACTTAATTAAATATTATTAACTACTTAATGCATGAATAGTGGCAACTTAACTAAATACGCGGAAAAAAAGGATTGAACAATATGAATTCATTCGTGAATATAAAAACGTCATATGGTGCTTACTTATATATTATAAATGTGTGAATATATATTCTATTTCATACTTAATTAAATAATGAATAATACAAATTTTCTAATACATGAATTCAATTATGTACCTAACTACATAATATTAAGTAATAAGAGTTCAACTACTACGTTAATAATCTAAAATGGGTACATGATTGTGGTACAACGGATAGTTAATTACCAAATACATCGATATATGTCAACTAAATCTATGAATATTTTATACTAATTTCATACATAAATTGAAAAATTAATTTTAACCAAATAAACAATTCAAATTACATAATAAAACTCAATTCAACATCCATAGTTAATAAGTTTAAGTAATGTTGCATTATTTATCAAATTTAAATATTCTACTTAACAAAATGCATGTCGATTTAAATAAATTCTCATATAATTTAAGAAAAAATAATTAAGCAACATACCAATATCAAAACCCAAACTAGGCGTTGTTTGGGTTATACCGTCTTCCGTATTAGGAGCTGTGGGTTGGATTGGTACCTCATCGACGTGCTCATTTAAATTAATTTGGTTTGAAGTTGAGCCCGGCGGCAGTGGTGTCTTAGATTTACTTTTCGATCTTCCCAACCTCCATGACATTGTATTAAAATTACTCAAAGTAATTTTTGTTTTTCTCCCCCAAATCTCTCTCTTGATTTTTTTTTTCACTCTCAATTTCCCTTAATTTTTTTATCCCTCTCCCAAATCTCTCTCTCTCTCTCTCTCTCTCTCTCTCTCTCTCTCTCTCTCTCTCTCTCTCTCTCTCAATTTTTTTTTACTGCTTCCACGATACACAATTCACCTCCTCCCCCTTTATATAGCATTATATTCAACTATCCAACTACCCAACTACCCAAATTTACTCTACAAATTTACTGCACGCGTGACATTTGAGATGAATGTCACACAATTTATTGCCGCTCTGCAGCATGCAGATTTTTACAGATTTAAAAAAAAAAAATTAAATGTGTGACAATCGAGGTGAATGTCAAAAGGCTGACATTCACCTCGAATGTCACAAAAAGCGGGGCGCCCCGAAATTCTGACGGGGGCGCCTCGCATTTCCCTTAATATTGCAATGTTTGTTGGGTGGTGACCCACGAGTGGCCTGCTAATCGAATGATTAAACTGTGAAATTGTGGAATTTGATGTCAAACGTTTGGTGCTGTTGCAATGAGCTGGATAATCTTTTGACACAAAAAACTACTAGTTGTAGATTTTCGTATTTTTTCGTTGGTTTGGCTTAATATTGACCTGTATCCTCCGTTTTAAAATACTTGTTTATTTGGTCATTTATATACATTACTAAAGAATGAATTTTTCTATATTACCTTATAAATATTGAATTAATTATTGTAGTATAAAGAAACATAAAAAAATATATGTAATAATTATGATAGATATAATTATAGGAGTTATAAATAGAAATAGATGAGAAAATGTAAAATAAACAAGTATTATAAAATAAGAAAAATTTGTCAAATGAACAATTAATTTTTTTTTTTTTTTTTGAATAGGTAAGAATTCGGAGTACCAAATAAATTTGATAGTCCGAGAGGCCGTTAAACGACAGCCTAGAAAGGCTAAATGGGTCAAAAAAAAGCCCCATAAGGCAGGCAGAATTTACTAAGGATATCACAAATTCTCAAAAAACAAGAGCAAAAATATTGGAATCGGGGTGAGTCAAGCACTAAGAAAAACTTAGCGTCGCAGGCATCAAGTCGACCCATCCTGGGGTGTGCGAAATGGACAAATGACGTTCCCTCCACCGAAATGAAGGATCTTCAGATGCCCCAAGCACCAAGCAACCTGGCCTAGCACAGCTCGATCCGAAAAAACCAACAAAGCTCTTGCTCTTCAAAAATTTATATGCAATTAAAGAACAAACAATTCTGCCAAAAAGCATTATTATTCAAAGGGTGATGACTGAAAGACACATGCACCACCATCCTTGTTCACAAAGGACTGTTTGGTGGTGGGGGTGGGATTGTGGAAATTAAGTAAGCAACTGGTATGTAGGTTGGTCTAAAAGCTAATAGAGATCACTAATTCACAATTATCTTGGTAGAAATTAAGTAAGCAATTGGTATGCAGGTTGGTCTAAAAGCTAATAGAGATCTTAATTTCACTAATTCACAATTGTTCCACAAAATAACCAGGAGAGCAGAATTTGATCAAAGCAAACATCATGATGCCATTTTTGTTCCAAACCGACAGTCGAAGAAAACATGCAAGAGTTAGATAATGTTCTCATAGACACCACATAACTTATCCAGCAAATCTGACAAACCAATTGCAAGTTTCCATTGTTCTTGTTCTTCTTGGTACCAAAGGAAAGGCACCAAAATTGTACACAACTGCACTTTTCATTCTCCTCGACCCGTAGTTGTCCATGCTCTATACTTCCTGAATCATTTCATATTTGTTACGTTGGGCTGTTACTAAATGTTCTGGGACAAAAAAGAGTAATGGAAAACATATTGTCAAGATAGCAATTTTTGGGTGGTATTTTCATCAAACATTCAACAGAGGTCTTTCATGCAAGTAGCCCAATTGTTGTTCACAAGAGTAGTACTACTACAGGTCTAGACAACCGTAGCATACTCGGACTCATCTTGTTCAAAAGGGCAGGTTTTCCAAAAGATTGTTCGTGTTGTGATTGGTCAAATGTATAGAGATGGTACTAGCAAGCAATTGTTCAAACTCAATAAGAACTTTTCTTGACAACAATGTAAGATACAACCTTTGTTTGTTCTGAGTATGGTGGTTGGGAGAAAGGAAGTTCCTCGGACGGCGCTCAAGCGCCGTCCTTGAGACCTCCACAGACTTCCACCGCTCGAAGAACGAAAGGCGAAATTGAGAGATCTTTGAGCCTCGAGGACTCAGATCTGGCAAGAAAAAAAGATTCTAGGAGAGATTTGGAGGGGATTGTTCATTCTAGCTTGAATCAGAGGAGTTAAGGTATAAAGATTTGGGGTTGAAATTTGGGGCTTGAGGAGTTAGGGTTTTCACTTTAGAGAGCGTTTTTCTTTATTTATCGCCCATGTTCGTTATTAAATGAACAATTAATTTTGAAATAGGGGGAGAGTACGTATAAAAAAATGGTGATTTACCAATTTAGGCATTTTATTGAATAATTAGTTATAATGATTGTCAGCCAAAGTTAATTATATTTATTTTTTGTAAATAATAAAAACAAAATTTGGACAAAAAAAAATTAAGGTACAGAATTTCACATAGTGAAAGTGGTCAAGTTATAATGTGGAATTGATTATAGGTAGATTTTTTTTCTTCCCCGAAAGCAATTGCTTATGGTTGTTGAAGGTTCTTAATTGGGTTGTTGTTTTCATTCCAAAAAAGATAAGGCGTCTCTTGATTTATCCATTAGAGTTTTAATACGGACAACATGGTCCATTCACTAAGTTCAGATTTTTGCATGCATGAAAATCATGTGTACCATTGTTATTACAAAGTTTGGTATACTATTGCATGTATCATAAGGAAAGTTGGCTGTGAGTAGACTTGGAAGTGTATTAGTGTATATCATGCACCTACATGTGCATGTGTCGCGTGATGGTTAATTGACAATGCAATGGTGTAATTAATGCGACAGAGCTAGTGATGTTTAGTCAAGTGTTTAGGTGTCATTTAGATTAGGCCGATTGACCGAAAACCACCCGTATAATAGGCCACATTGCCCTAAACCACCCCTTATATACCTATTTACCGAAAACCACCCATATACACCCTTCCGTCAAAAAACGACCACCTCTCCAACTTTCTCCGTCAAAAAATCGTCTACGCGCGCGTGTGGTGCGTCTTGAACTACCTAATTTTACTTTTTCTTTGAAAATAAAAATTCTAAAAAGGAAGATGAAATTTAAAGTTTGTGTTTTTTAAATTGATTTATATAAAATCAAACACAAATAAACTTATAATATAAAAAACACTCTTCTTAGGCTAAAAAACATAACTATTATTAGTAACAAACCAAAATTAATAATAAAACACTAAATTTACACAATTTATAATATAGTCTCTCACCCTAAATTAATTTTAAAAATCTAAATTTTTCTAAACTTAAAGAAGAAATCCTTCCTCCCAAAATTCTATTTCCCCCATTCTCCACTTTCGTACACCATTGCAGATCAAAAAGGCTTTAAAGCTTTGATAAAAAAAAAGGCTTTAAAGCAATTGAATGAAGGGCCGACCGAAAAAAAAAAGCAATTGAATGAAGGATTTGATGTGGCATTCATCTCCATTATAATCTCTTTAAAATCTTTAAGTTCCGTAATTGAGTTATATAGGATTTGAGTTGTGGATTAAAAAACCCTTTTCTTCCTCCTCTGTTTCAAGCTGTCTCTAATGGCTCCTCTGTTTCAAGCTCTCTAATGGTGGAACGTTTTCCGACTCCCCTTCGAGTTCCTCACCGACGAAGACTTCCTACTGTCGTCCTCCCACAACCCTCCTCAATCTCATCCCGCCCACCACCTCCAACCCTCCAACAATGGCAGCCTGCCCCTCTTCCGCCGCTCCTCCTCTACTCTCCACTCCCTGGCGAGTCCGTCGATAGCTCAACCGAGACCGAAAGCGGCGACGACCAGGAAGAGTTCATTGACTCGCCATCTCACCCAATCCGCCCTTCGTGAGCGAGCCTCCAAGCCACCCCACTACCCTCCTCAAGAGGGGGTTTTTCTTGTTCTGCCATTACAGGCGAAGAAACGGACGAGCCTCCAAGATTTGGACGAGTTCCCAGATCTGACATATGTGCACCTGATTCCACCGTCGGCTCCAAACCCTAATCTGAGATGTTGGAACTTGGATGTTCAATCAAAATCCTAATTGACACCTGATTCCCAGATCTAACATATGTCCAAACCCTAATTGAATTAATTGAATTTTTAGAATTTACATTAGAAATGGGAATTTACAATTTCAAAGAAAAGGTAAAAATAATTAGAAATGGGAATTTACAATTTCAAAGAAAATGTAAAAATAAATAGAAATGGGTAGTTTAAGACGCGTCACACGCGCGCGTTAACGATTTTTTAACGGAGAATTGAGATGGGATGATCCTTTTTTGACGGAAGGGTGTATAGGGGTGGTTTTCAGTAAATAGGTATATAAGGGGTGGTTTAGGGCAATATGGCCTATTATACGGGTGGTTTTCGGTCAATCGGCTTTTAGATTAATGACAAGAGTGATGTCTTTTGTTATCCAAAAGCACGTACGGCAGCGAAAAAATGAGCTTTAATTTGGGGGTTGATTTTGTTGGTGGGCTAGATTTGATGTTAGGGCTGGACATTATTCGTGGTGATCGATCCACCTGATTCGTCCGAGTCAATTATACGGGTGAATAACCGTAAAAAAAAAAAAAGGTGACGTGTGGGTTCGATAACTGGTGAAACGGTTGGCTAGCTTTGATGTAAATATTTATGGGTAGGGTTTTGCTATATGTTTGTAGAATCAAAGTGTCACACTTAAAAATATTAAAAAACCTTCGTATTATGTCTGCTTTAATAGACATTCTTATCTTATCTTAACAACATTACTTTTAACCCATACCCGAATCACTCTAGCACAATGAGCGTGCAATACTAATTAAAATGATTAGCCTCTACTCATACTACTTTGACCACAAAGGCACAAACCCTATATTACAATATAGTGTAAAAATATTTATTTATTCGGAATATTTTTATCCAATCGACCCATACCTAAAAGGGCTAAAATCATGGGAAAGCTTCCATCAAAAAAAGGAAAAATCAAAGGGAAGTGATAAAACAAAATGGTGATCGAAAAGCTCTATACTAAATTCCATGCCGACATTGTTGTGTCTTTAGAAAAGATATTAAATTCCATGCCAACGTAGTTAAGCCACCTAATTAAGCTTTTTCCCGATGCTTTGAGAAGGCAATGCCTTGTAAACCGGTCCCAAATCCATCACGAAGTTGATTTGCCACCTTTAATCTTAGCAACTCTTAATTTGGTCCAAGGGACCACAAACACATTCTCATAATTTCTTCATATTTAAATGTGTTATTCTGTTCCAAATAATTCAGATCCTTAAAGCCATTTTGCTTCCTTGATTACTTAGCATATTGCATTGCCCATTCAATTTATCCGATGCTAATCAATCAAGGAAAATAAATTGCATAAAATATAATTTGATGCTAAAATTAGTCAATTAAAACAAACACCGATTGTATATCTTGTAGTCTTGAGACTAAGGACATTTTTTTTGGGGGCCATGATGAGACTATAAGGACTCTAAACCATACCAATGTGTATATTTTAAGTCAACTTTCCTATTTAGTAGTATGTACTCAAGAACCTCTTGGCTTAAAAATGTGTATACCAATGTGTAATGATCAATTATACTACTCGGTGTAGCATAAAAATATCACTTTCTTATAGAATTTTAATAGTGCTAAGCTTGATTTCTTTTTTGTTAGAAAACAAAGGAAAAGGTGAAGATGATGGCTATATTGTCAAGGCTTCAAGCTTAAATTATATCAATCCACATTAATATGGTCTGGGCTTATAGGCCCATAACAAGACAAGGCCCAACACTTTGTCTTCTTAATCTTTTCAACCTTTCAATATTGAGGTGTATTAATACAAGTGTAATTTTTAACATTTGATTAGCTTGTCTCACAACAATGTTCATCTTGATTTTTTTTATTACATTGATCAAATTAGGTTAAAGTATTATTTGTGCGAAAAGTTAGAGTATTATATTCATAGTTACTTACTTCTTCCGTGAATTATTTATTTATTATTTTGAGATTGAGCTAATTCTGCAGATTCATTTCAACTTTTTCGTTGCTTTTCTAACAAAATGCACTTTTAGATTTTCCCCCCATCAAAACAACACTTTTTATTCTCTGGCCTCACAAAATTATTTTTATAAAAATAGCTTTCTATCAAATTTAGTATTACTTTAAAGGTACTTTCACTCTTTCAGTAACACAATAATAATAATAAATACTCGAATAAAAGGGGGGAAAAAAGAAAAAGTAAAATTCGGCATATTTGTTCAGTTGTCCGTTCTTCCTCTCTCTCTCATGGGCGTGGCAAAACAAACCTACACTGACGAATCAAAATCTCTCTCCCTCACTCGCTTTTCTCAGTGAATCAGTGTATCAGCTGGTGAGAGTTGCAGTCGATAAGTGGGTATTTCTCCTCCTCCTTCTTCAAGCTTCTGGATTTCTCCTCGCCATTTTTTTACTCTTAAAGTTTGCATCTTTATTTGCCCAATTTCAAGACAAGTTTCAATTTTGCACATGTGGGTTTCTTGAATCTTGAATTCTCTGTAAAGCGTGTATCAGCCTGTGGTTATTTTATACATTTCTGACACTCCCAAATTTGCTCGCATTCACCTGATCACTCACTTACCGATTTCCCCCCTTTCAAATTCCGTTACCATATCTTTTCAATTCTCAAATCCTCGCTGATTTCTGGGTTTAATTGGCGATGATATGGCCTTGTCGATCTGGGTTCCGATGGAAATCGTCATTTTCCACCTCATAGTTAGCTGAAATCAGCTGTTCTTTTTCTCATCCTTTCTAATTTCCATCTTCTACACCTTTTTCCCCCTTTTGTTCATTCAGTTTTCTTCCAATTTCTGGGCTTTATGAGGTGGGGGAGGGTTACTGCTGTCATTAGGTAGTAGTAGTGAGTGCTCAGAACTGATTGAATGCTGAAAATGGGTTTGCATGTGTATACTCTTTCTTGCATGGATGTTATATGATCTTCCCCAAAGCCTTGTTTGCAGATTTATTGACATCTGGAAGTATAATTGCCCTGCTATCAAGTTTTTCATGTCAAAATTGGTGAGTGGAATTATGAAAATTTTGGGGCATTTTAACTGATGTTTGTTGGGTTTGATTTTATGAGCAGGATTTGTCCTAATATTCTGGATTTTACGTCAAGGACTGCATAGCAAGTATGGTTATGGGATTGAGCTGCTTTGCTGCATGAAGTTCATTTTCTTGGGTTTGGCAAATGCCTTGGATGATTATCATATATAGAGTTGGAATGAGTTTTTGATGGGGATTCAGACAATGGGTACACAAGGTGTTGATAATACTAATGGTGCTGCCAAACAGTCCCAAATGCAGCCATTAGCACGGCAGAATTCGTTGTATAGTCTCACACTAGATGAAGTTCAGAATCAACTGGGTGATTTAGGAAAACCATTGACTAGTTTGAATCTTGATGAGCTGCTCAAAAGTGTGTGGACTGCAGAGTTGAATCACATTGTCAATTCGGATGTTGATAATCCGGAACCTGCTACCCAAACGGGCTTACAGCGGCAAACAAGTCTGCCCCTCACAGGCGCCCTTAGCAAAAAGACGGTAGATGAGGTTTGGAGGGACATTCAGCAAAAGCAAAATGGTAATCTTGAGAAAACTGTGGGGGATAAGCAGATAACCTTGGGTGATATGACCTTAGAGGACTTTCTGGTTAAGGCAGGAGTTGTTGCTGATGGGTCTTTGGAGAAGGGAAGTGGTGAAAATGATGCTAATGTGAGCGGTGTTCAGCAGTTTCCGATTCAGGGTCAGTGGATGCAATATCAGCAACCACAGTTTCACCATCCACAGCAAAACATGATGGGTGTTTATATGCCGGGTCAACCAATTTCTCAGCATTTTCCAATGGCAGCCACAGCAGTTATGGATTGTCCATTTACTGAGAATCAGATGCCATTGGCATCATCTATGATGGGTTCTTTAGGGGATACACAGGGTTCTAGTAGGAAGAGGATTCCTCCTGAGGATCCGGTTGACAAGTCGGTTGAAAGGAGGCAAAAGAGGATGATTAAGAATCGAGAATCTGCTGCTCGTTCAAGGGCAAGGAAACAAGTGAGTGTAACTGTTCCCTTTATTATTTGAATTTCTGTTTTTGTTTTTATAATCTGTTGTGTGGTTCTGATGGAAAATAATATTACAGGCCTATACAACTGATTTGGAGCAGAAAGTTTCGCACTTAGAAGAAGAAAATGCAAGGCTTAAGAAGCGGAAGGTGCTTATATCCGATTTTACCTCTCTTACACTACTTTTGGTCCCTTGACTTTCTTGACGCTAGATGATAAGATGTGTTAATTTGATGTTTTAACCACTTTAAATTAATGTTGATTTCAAATTTATAGAATTAGCATTTAACTGTCACTGTCATGGAATGTAGCATGAAAAAGCCATGATAGTAATCTCTGAACTAAACTGGGATATTGAAAATGATGGCACTCTAGAATATCTGAGAAACGCTTCCATATTAAAGTACCAATTGATATGAAAACATAAGTGAGAATTGCTTCTGCTGACAATCTGAGACAATGAATCACCAGTTTTTCAAAGCTGCACGTTTCCTTATACTTGTTTCCTTGAGTTGATGGCTTTGTTGATATGAGTTTTGAGTAGCTGGTTTACTGAGTCAGAC
The DNA here is from genome assembly GCA_963924305.1 of Polygonum maritimum. NCBI lineage: Eukaryota > Viridiplantae > Streptophyta > Magnoliopsida > Caryophyllales > Polygonaceae > Polygonum > Polygonum maritimum. Next base: position 31,668,646 of record OZ002736.1, read on the forward strand.
ATTTGTCTAGTTCAAGATTTTTTGCATTTGTTACTTATGGCAATTGCTTCATGGAGTAAGATTCTAAAAAACCAATGAGTTTTGTAGATGTGTTTATCACATCCTTTGTAGGACTTGTTTACATGCCTTACCTGATTTGCCTTATTGATACAAAATTACAAATCTATGTGGAAGTTGTGTTATAGCTGTTTCTTTTTGTTTCTCTGCAAGAAGAAATAAGTATTGTTTTGGTTATATTAGAAAACAAATTGTGAGAACACCCTTAGAGAAAGAATTTCTATCAAATTCATGACTAATCCTTAATCATTTTTCAACTTTCACACACTGTTTAGTGCTTTGTACTGAGAAATTGATACTTCTTAAAGACAGGGAAGATAAACAAATTTTCTCAATCATTAATCGTTCCAAATTCTAAGCTAAATCTTCTCAGTATCTATAGAAACACCTTTTTCTGCATCTATAATCTATCCGTTAAATCCATTCACTATTGTCTATAACTCTATATAGTCAACTCTACTGTCTAGCTTCCAGAGCAAAAGTTTACTATGAGCCAGTATTTGAGATTATTCTGAATCTGCATCTTTTTTGTCCAACTGCTCTTTCTGCAATTATACATTCATCCGCTCCACACGGATTCGTGTGCTCATATGAAATCTGATGTCAATGTGCAGGAGCTGGAGAAGCGGCTGGTACAACACGCGCCGCCACCTGTAGGGCCAAAGTATCAGCTCAGAAGAACCAGTTCATCTCCATTCTGACATCCAAATGGTCTTTATTTATGCGTTCAGAGTTTTGTAGATGTCATCATGTAGAGATGTGAGCAGCTTCTTGAATCTACCAACCCCGCGTCAATTGAAGCCTGTGGAGCACACCTTTGCTATGTCTTCAGCATTATACCTTACTTCACAATAGTCTTCTCTCGCGCGCGTGAGGTTCTCCTTTGTACTTACAACTTTGAAATAAGTTTTCATCTTTTTTTTTGATATTTTTTTGCCTCCTTAGATTGTGTACTTCTTTCCTGGTCTTCATGTTGTTTCAACTTTCAAATAACCATGTTGTTTCACCTGTCAAATTTAGTTAAAAAAGCAGTGTTTGCTCTTTCCTATGATCAGTCTTTAAGATCACCATTGAAATTCTTCATTCTTTTTGTATTCTCATTAGCTCTTCTTGCCCAGAGGTGAATTCGGTATTTGGGTTTAAATTCAGGGCTATTAGGTGAATCTAGAATTTATTCTGGTTCATATTGGTAATGGCTTGAAATCTGATGGCCTTCAACTGAGCTAGGATTGCTTTTTTCTGATTTTGGATGATTTGTTTGACTCTTGTTTCTTGATAGAATGATTTGTCTAGCCCTAGAATTTAGTATATGTTGCATATGAAAATACTTGCTAGTATGTGGTGGTTTGAGTTCTGGAAACAATACTAGTTACATCAATACAATGATAGCATTGCTAATGACTGAATAGTAATAACGCTGATGTTGGTGGTTAAGTGCTTCATCAGACTTATTTTTTCTGCTACTCGAATCACTGGACAACGAGGAACGGTTTGAACATTGATGCGAACCCGATGAGCTGGACGACGTTTAGCAGAAAGAAAACCATATGGGTACCTAAAAATATCACAATAAGAGAAGAAGATTGTGTGAGGAGATGAAACAGGGAACCTAACAAAACTTAACACATTATTGCATTATGATGGTGTCACTCCATCTGCATTATTTTGTACATACAAGGGTCCATTTGGATTGCACTTCATAATGCATTGTGTTACATTTATAATGTCAGATAATATGTTACAATATAATGCATTGTCCTAGTGCAATCTATGCAGAACTTTTGGTCTTAGAAAGCCTTAAGTTAGAACTGTTTATTTAGAAGTTTGTACCTGGAAGGAAGGAGGCGTATCGACGCTTCTGTGCCCAAGAAAGCCTGTATACGAAGAAGCAATCGTATCGTAAGGTGCTTGTTTGGATGCATTATACAACATGTTTTATGTGTTATAAAGCCAAAATATTCATGGTATCCCAAAAAATTGAATTTCACTTACAATGCACCTCCACAAGCTGGACCAATAGTCTTAGCTAAAGACATAACCGTCATAGCTAAGCCGTTGGCGGCCCCTCTCTGGTCTTGATCCTGTAAATCAACAGCTCTCCTTAATTCAAAGTCGTCGAGTTAAAAATACAAATGCAAAAATGGCGGGAAAATGAGTGAAGGATCTTCTTACCACAGCCTTGTTTTGGAGAATGAACAAACTAGTGACTATACACATCTGAAGACAGTAAAATGGCATTATCAGAGATAATGCATTTGCATTACAATGCAGAACATATCTCACAAACGCTCCCTAAGTTAGGTAATAGATTAGGAGACGTACCGCAAAAATGTTCTTGATCGCAGACGCGCAATTCAGCATCACTGAAAGGCTGAACCCTGACAACAATCCTATGAAAGCATGGACTTGTAATACAGGTATTGACAGAATCTGCAGAGTGAAGTTTGATCATTAGAATGCAAATTTTGTTTGCTATGGTTACAAAATAGTAGTAATGAACTTACACTACAGATTCTAGCTGTGACAAGGGGTCCAAGTACTCTGTTCATGTATGGATAACCAAGGAACTGGGAAATTAACATCCCAACACCTGTAAATTTTGATGATAATATTATATGTTGCTATGAAGATGCTATGCATGGAAGGCATTATAAAACATTAATACCTACCAGTGATAGAAAGTATTTCACCAACATCATTAGTTGAATAGCCTAGTCCACCTAAACTCTGTGGACTAACTGCCCATAGTGAGAAAATCTGACAAATACAGAAATAATATATTTAGCACTCCATATTGCATTATCTTGCATTATAATGCAGAATTGAATGCATCTAGTCAACTAAGGTATTTTTTCTTCTTTTTCCATATGGTAAACACTAAAAAGCTATGAAAAGATGTACTTTGAAAGAAGGATAAGCAATGATCTTAAGAGATTAACTAATCACCTCTCCATAAGCAATGTCATGAAATGAAAATATGCAGTAGACAATAAGAGATGACATGAGTGGCCAATTCTTGAATAAGCTTGGTTTGGAAGTTGGTTTCACCACTTGAGATTCTTGTGAACTTTCTTTAGTATTTGACTCATAAGTTTCAGACTCCAAAGCATCATATGAATAATCATCTGGTGATGGTGTTACTGTTATGGGGTGTGTGTGCAATGATTCCTGCAATAGTACACATTTCCAATGTCATTAAATCTGAATTAAGTGATTAAATTTGGCAAAATTATAACAATAATGATGATGATGATGAAAGAACAGTGGATTTCAAAGTTTTACCTCAAGCCAGAAAGTACAGAAGGTAACTACCACTGCAAAAAGTGAAGTAACAAGGCATGGCAAGAAATATGGAAACCTGCAACAGTAAAATTGTAATTTTTGGTGAGATAAAAAAAAAGAGCCTATTGTTTGGAGTCATTGAGCTACAAATACAACTGACCTTCCAAACAGGGATTCTTTGGAGAATACATTGGGATACTTTTCAGCAGGCTGAATGACACAAAGATCGCAACTTTAGCAAATTTTATTTAATTTGAAAATTACATTACTATTAAATAACTACTATACGCATTGAATTTGCTTGTGTTTACCCAACTTCTTGACATTAATAAGACATTTAATCTTGGAAAGTCTGCTGATTTCATCCAAGATAAGATCTTCAATCATCCTCAATTCAACAGTATTTATGCTCATCTATTTGACCAAAATAAAACAGCTTACCTGAGCAAGCCAACCTCCAAGAGCAGGCCCAATTATCAACCCTATGCTCCAAGCTGTAGAAATCTATAAAACAAAATTTTACCCAAAAATATTCAGTTAATTTGCTCTACATTAAAGCAACTTTTTTTTTTCAAAACCAAATAAAAAAAAACTTACAGTTGATAAGCCAATAGCTTGGTGTTCGTCCCTGCAAAGTTCAGTTGCATATGCCTGAAAAATGCACAGAATTGATCAAATAAGGAAACTGATTCCTACAAGTAACAAAAGATAGCTCAATTGATTATTTGTTATACAACAGAATAATACCTTAATTGGTCCAAGCAATCCATTCAAACTACCCAACAGAAACCTTGTGATAATGGCCATCCAAAAGTTTACACTTAGGCCAAACAAAGTATTGAACACAACCCTGAAAAATACACAGCAATTCAGATGTCATTTTGAAGTGTATTCAAATGAAGATTGAATTAAAACTTGATGAATTAGCACTAACACAGTAATACAGCCCATGATAATCACAGGCTTACGCCCGTAACGATCAGCGATTACTCCCCAGAAAACTGAAGTCAAGGCCCTGCCAAACATATAAGCAGATCCTACAACATAAAAAAGGATTTGTTATAAAAATTAGTGTAAGATAATTTCAAAAAGTATAAATTTTGGACAATTTATCAAACTCACCCACATAACCAGCATAGTAGCTTGTATCTTCTTCTCTTTCAGCTATGTGAAAGTCTCTAATCTGCAAAGACATGTAAACAGATTTAACCATGAGAAATTGACATTTTAACTGCCTGTAAAATTCAATTAATCTGGGCCAAATAATGGAGTATTTATTTTACCACTTGTGTTTTTTTAAATGTTTTTTTTCTCGAAATGTGTGTGTGTTTTTTTATACTCCGTATATGTTTCGTCTTGTTCACTATCTCACTGACAACTCAAACTCAACTTTTGTACACTATTTATAGACAACTCAAACTCAACTTTGTACACTATTTATAATAAACAACTCAATAGAAATATATGGTTTTAATAGTAATGGAAAATAGCATTAATTATTTCTGGTGAGGGAAAAAAAGAGTAAATTGAAAGATAGTGTATATAGATTATACTCACCATGAAATAGAGGAACGGGAAGAGTGATGATACGGGAAGAGCTGCAGATTGGAGTACCAAAAAAAAAAAAAACAGTATGATTAAAGAATGACAAAAAGATCAATAATTTAGTTTAACTACTTTCACTAGTACTTTGTACTACAAAAAATCATGTTATAAAAAGATTTCTTACACAAAATGCCAAGAAAGTAAGTTAAGTCTTTGCTTGTCAAGTAGATGGGCGAATCTCAAAATTTGACTAACATTTAATGGCTACAAGACACACTAATTAATTAACATAGCTACAAGAAAGTTAAGCTTTGTATCACTAATTCAAAATACTAAGAAAAGAGAGTTAAGATGAGATTGTAAATCCATACAACTAGCTAGGACGATCATCCAAATGGAGAAGATGGTTTTCAGAGGGACCGATTCGTCGGTTTGCTTTCGCTTTTCGATCCGACAACCCGAGCAATTCTCGTAGTAGACTCCGTTCTGGTTCTTCAACAATGGCTCTGTTTTATCAGTGGCCATTGTTGATGACCCACAACAAAGGAAGAAAGAAGAAAGAAGGAAATTTGAGAAATGGAGATTTGGAAGAAGGTGAATGTATGGCTAGAGATGAGCTAGCTAGCTTTAAATAGTGGAAGAGCTGAGCAAGAAGACAACTTTCGCTACAGAGAATATATATCTAATTGCAGATTTAAAATTTATAAAGTAAATCTCAAGAAAAATATAAATACTAGTTGAAGACCCGTACCATGTACGGGTAATGATCATATTTTCGTTAATTTGTGTATCTACTATAATCTATACTATATATAAATAGATTAAAATGAGAATTGAAAAGTTAAGTTAATTAATATGTATCTTTTATAGAAGGAAATTTTAAAGATAGATAATATTGTTTCAAAGATAGATATTAGATGAGTAAGAAAAAAGATAAAATTAAAGGTTAGATAATTAAAGAAATTTTAAAGATAAATAATATGACTTTAAAGATAGATATTTGATGGGTAAGAAAAAGATAAAGTTAACGATTAGATAATTAGGTAAAATAAAACATATAAAATTGTTATTGAAGTGGGGCCAGAATTAACGTGGAGGCTCGAAATTCTCCGGCTTTAATATATAGTATAGATTGGCCTAATAATATCACATAATGAACTAACCCGATTGACTTAACCCTAATTAAAGGTGTCAAAACCTGACCTGAACAAAAAATCGACCCGAACTGACCGGAAACTTTTAGGTTGAAACCCGAACCGAATAGTAGCGAGCAAGGAAAAAACCCGAACCCGATTAACCCGAACCCGACCCGAAGTTTTATATATACGTAGAATAAATATATTTTCTTTTAAATATTATAACATATTTTATTATAAAAATTATTCAAAATAAAAATTATTATAAAAATCTATAAAAAATAATATTTTATTATTAAATATTATTATTTAATCGTAATATTATTTTAATAATCATTAGAAATTCAAATTCTTGACCTGTTAGGTCAACCCGAACCCGCACAATAACCTGTCAAGACCCGACCCGATGGGTTTGAGTTTACTTGACTGTCAAATTTAGTTAAAAAAGCAGTGTTTGCTCTTTCCTATGATCAGTCTTTAAGATCACCGTTGAATTCTTCATTCTTTTTGTATTCTCATTAGCTCTTCTTGCCCAGAGGTGAATGGGGTATTTGGGTTTGACTTCAAGGGTATTAGGTGAATCTAGAATTTATTCTGGTTCATATTGGTAATGACTTAGAAACCTGATGGCCTTCAACTGTGCTAAGATTACTTTTTGGCCTTCAACTGATGCCCCCATCCTGACCCCCCAGATTCCCCGGAAGGGGAACTCCACTGGGTTATAAAGTAAAGTAAAGTAAAGTAAAGTGTTTGACTCTTGTTTTTTTGGTAGAATGATTTGTCTGACCCTAGAATTCAGTATAGGTGCATATGAAAATACTAGTTACAATACAATACTAGTATATGGTGTTTTGAGTTCTGGAAACAATACTAGTTACATAAATACAATGATAGCATTGCTAATGACTGAATAATAATAGCGCTGATGTTGGTGGTCAAGTGCTTCATCAGACTTATTCTTTCTGCCATTTGAGTCACCGGACAACGAGGAACGGTTTGAACATCAATGCGAATCCAATGAGTTGAACGACGTTGAGCAGAAAGAAAACCGTATGGGTACCTAAAATGATCACATTAATAAGAGAAGAAGATTGTGAGAGGAGATGAAACAGGGAACCTAACAAAACTTCAATACATTATTGCATTATGATGGTGTCACTCCATATGCATTATTATGTGCATACAAGGGTCCATTTGGATTGCACTTCATAATGCATTGTGTTACATTTATAATGTCATATAATATGTTACAATATAATGCATTGTCCTAGTGCAATCTATGCAGAACTTTTGGTCTTAGAAAGCCTTAAGTTAGGACTGTTTATTTAGAAGTTTGTACCTGGAAGGATGGAGGCGTATCGACGCTTCTGTGCCCAAGAAAGCCTGTATACGAAGAAGCAATCGTATCGTAAGGTGCTTGTTTGGATGCATTATACGACATGTTTTATGTGTTATAAAGCCAAAATATTTATGGTATCCCAAAAAATTGAATTTTACTTACAGTGCACCTCCACAAGCTGGACCAATAGTCTTAGCTAAAGACATAACCGTCATAGCTAAGCCGTTGGCGGCCCCTCTCTGGTCCTGATCCTGTAAATCAACAGCTCTCCTTGATTCAAAGTCGTCGAGTTAAAAATACAAATGCAAAAATGGCGGGAAAATGAGCAAAGGATCTTCTTACCACAGCCTTGTTTTGCAGAATGAACATACTAGTGACTATAGACATCTGAAGACAGTAAAATGGCATCAATCAGAGATAATGCATTTGCATTACAATGCAGAACATATCACGAAAACGCGCCCTAAGTTAGTTAATAGATTAGGAGATGTACCATGAGAATGTTCTTGATCACAGACGCGCAATTCAGCATCACTGAAAGGCTGAACCCTGACAACAGTCCTATGAAAGCATGGATTTGTAACACAGGTATTGAGAGAATCTGCAGAGTGAAGTCTGATCAGTAGAATGCAAATTTGTTTTGCTATGGTTACAAAATAATACTAATGAACTTACACTACAGATTCTAGCTGTGACAAGGGGTCCAAGTAGTCTGTCCATGTATGGATAAACAAAAAACTGGGAAATTAACATCCCAAAGCCTGTAAATTTTGATGACAATATTATATGTTGGTGTGAAGATGTTATGGATGGAAGGCATTATAAAACATTAATTACATACCAGTGATACAAAGAATTTCACCAACATCATTAGTTGAATAGCCTAGTCCACCTAAACTCTGTGGACTAACTGCCCATAGTGAGAAAATCTGACAAATGCAGAAGTTATATTTTTAGCACTCCATAATGCATTACCTAGCATTATAATGTATGATTGAATGCATCTAGTTTCTAAGAATCTCAATGCTTAGTACTAAAACTAAGATATTTTTTTCTTCTTCTTCCACAAGGCACAAACCAAAAAGCTATGAAAAGATGTACATTAATTACCTCATTATAAGCAATATCATGAAGTTGACATATGCAAAAGACAATAAGAGATGACATGAGTGGCCAATTCTTGAATAAGCTTGGTTTGGAAGTTGGTTTCACCACTTGATCAGATTCTTGTGAAATTTCTTTAGTATTTGACTCATAAGCTACAGACTCCAGAGTAGCATATGAATAATCATCTGGTGATGGTGTTATGGGGTGTGTGTGCAATGATTCCTGCAATAGTACACATTTCCAATGTCATTAAACCTGAATTACGTGATTAAGTTAACCAGCAATATAATTAATAATGATGAAAGAAGAGTGAATTTTAAAGTGTTACCTCAAGCCAGAAAGTGGAGAAGGTCATTACCACTGCAAAAGTTGAAGTAACAAGGCATGGCAAGAAATATGGAAACCTGCAAGGGTAAAATTGTTATTTTTGGTGTGCATAATGAGATTGCAAAGGAAAGAAAAATAACTATTTCATGGAGTCATTGAGCTACAAATACAACTGACCTTCCAAACAGGGATTCTTTAGAGAATATATTGGGATACTTTTCAGCATGCTGAATAACACAAAGATCACAACTTTAGCAAGGAAAAAAATTACATTATTAGGTTACTACTTGAAGCATTGATTTTGCTTGTGTTTAACCAACTTCATGAAATTAATTAGACATTTAATCTTAATAAGTCTGCTGATTTCATCCAAGATAAGTTCTTCAATCATCCTCATTTCACCAGTATTTATGCACATCTGATTTGACCAAAACAAAACAGCTCACCTGAGCAAGCCAAACTCCAAGAGCAGGCCCAATTACCAACCCTATGGTCCAAGCTGTAGAAATCTTTTTTTTTTTTTTATGCAGAAAATCAAAAATATTTAGTTAATTTGCTCTACATTGAAGCAACCTTTTTTTAAAACCCAAAAAAAAGAAACATACAGATGATACGCCAATAGCTTGGTGTTCTTCCCTGCAAAGTTCAGTTGCATATGCCTAAAAATGCACAGAATTGATCAAATAAGCAAGCTGATCCAACACAGTAGCAAAAAATAGCTCAACTGATCATTTGTCATACAACAGAATAACACCTTAATTGGTCCAAGCAATCCATTCAAACTACCCAACAGAAACCTTGTGATAATGGCCATCCAAAAGTTCACACTTAGGCCAAACAAAGTATTGAACACAACTCTGAAAAACACAAACATTCAGATGTCATTTTAAAGTGAACACAAATGAAGATTAAAATTAAAACTTGATGAATAAATACTAACACAGTAATACAGCCCATGATAATCACAGGCTTACACCCGTATCGATCAGCGATAACTCCCCAGAAAACTGAAGTCAAAGCCCTGCCAAACATGTAAGCAGATCCTACAACATAAAAAAGGATTAGTTATAAAAGTTAGTATAAGATTATTTCAAAAAATATAAATTTTGGACAATTTGCTAAACTCACCCACATAACCAGCATAGTAGCTTGTATCTTCTTCTCTTTCAGCTATATGAAAGTCTCTAGTCTGCAAAGGACATGTAAACCAATTTTAACCATTACAAAATGACTTTTAAACGGTCCATATTGCACTGTTAATTAATCTGGCCAAATAATGCAGTATTTATTTTACCACGTATGTTTTCTTAAAATATTTTACTGAAATGGGTCAGAAAATGATACAGTAAGTGGGATCCGTAAACTAATGAAAGATTAAAATGTTTCGTCTTGTTCACTGTCTCACTGGCAACTCAAATTCAGTAATATAACTTTTGTACACTGTTTATAATAGACAACTCAATAGAAATATATGGTTTTAATAGTATTGGAAAATAGCATTATTTATTTGTAAAATGTCTAGAGAAAAAAAAATGAAAGATATAGATTATACTCACCATAAAATAGAGATATGGGAAGAGCTGCAGATTTAAAACACCAAAAAAAAAATCAGCATGATTAAAGAATGATAAAAAGATCAATAATTTAATTTAACTACTTTCACTAGTACTTTGTACTACAAAAAATCATGTTATAAATTTACGTAAGATTTCATACACAAAATGCCAAGAAAATAAGTTAAGCCTTTGATTGAAAAGTATATGGGCGAATCTCAAGATTTGACTAACATTTATTGGCTACAAGCCTACAAGACACACTAACTAATGACTTGTATCATTTTTAACAAATCAAAACACTAAGAAAAGAGAGTTGAGATGAGATTGTAAATCCATACAACTGGCTAGGACGATCATCCAAATGCAGAAGATGGTTTTCAGAGGGGCCGATTCGTCGGTTTGCTTTCGCTTTTCGATCCGGCAACCCGAGCAGTTCTCGTAGTAGACTCCGTTCTGGTTCTCCAACAATGGCTCTGTTTTATTAGTCGCCATTGTTGATGACCCACAAACTCAGCTCACTAACACAAATCAAGATTCGATCTTTAAGAGAAAAAAGGTGAATGTATGGCTATAGATGAGCTAGCTAGCTTTAAATAGTGGAAGAGCTGAGCAAGAAGACAACTTTTGTAACAGAGAATAATATAGTTGTAGATGTAAAATTTATAAAATAAATCTCAAGAAAATAAAAATATCGGCATAATAATATCACATAATGAACTAACCTAATTGACTTAACCCTAATATATACTGTATATAGCACAGTTGGCGCCTAATCACGTTTCATTCTCTAAAATATGAGAAAAGCTTATAAAATTTGTAATGACATTTTATTGGACGCCTAATCACATCTTATTTAGATCATTTTCCGATAAGTTTTCCGGTGGAATCGATGATATTAAGAAAAAATATACATCAATCAAGTGTAAAATATTAAGTTATTATGTCTTCGATTCCCGCATCATCAATTCCACCTGAAAACTCGTCGAAAAAAGCTTCTAGATCGTTTTTGGTTAATTTCGTGATAATTCGTATCATTGGTGATTATTTTCAAATCTACTACTACGTATAATCTATACAACTTGGATAAGGCAACACCTCCTTTAGCTTTAATGTTGTTAATTAACTCCATTTCCTTTTTTTTTTGAAATCAAATAATAAATCAGCTCAATTACTTTCAATTATAACGTGGATTTCAATCATCAATGACACCTCAATTGCTTTCGATTATAAATTTATAGCGTGTATTTCAACCCCTTGTCCTCCCCTCCCAAATACGACTACCTCTACGGCGACCTCAGCCCCCAGCGAGTCCGCGAGTGGCTCGCCTACCACGTCCGCCTCTTCGGCGCCCGCTCCCACTTCGTCATCCACGACGTCGGCGGGCCTTCGCTCGAGACGCCTGGCCGCCCTTCGCTCCCGCTCTCTCTCACACCGCTCCGCCTAACCGACCCCTCGCCCTAATCCCAGATCTGGACGTGCGACTTCGCCGGCCGTTTCCGGCGTTATCCCGGCCCGACAACCGCTCCGACTCTCTCTCTCGCCGCTACCGATGGCTCTTACTCACTCGCTCTCGCTCACGCCTCCCTCTCAGATCTGGCGCCCTACCGCCCAACCTCCTTCTCACCGGCGGATCTGCTATGACCCCAAGCCGGCGTCCCCGACTCACCCATTGAGAAGAAGGGAACGAGTGAAGACACTTACCGCAGAAGACGAAGACGAACGTCGGTCTGCTTCGATTGTTTTTCCTTCTCTCCGTCCGCCTTCTCTGTTTCCCGGCTGCGTGGAGTCTGTATTGCGCCTCCTGGTGTTCCTGATTTCTTCGGTTATGATTCGCCTGTTGGTGTTTCCCCATTGTTGCCCCCTTTGGACTCCCGCCTCCTGAGGTCCGTTTCGTTGTTCGATATCCTATATATGCCGTTGTTGTAGTTGTACCTCTGCTCCTTTGTGTTCATTGGTGATTCCCTTTACACTGCTTAATTCATGGAGGCTACAGGTGACCTGCGAGTTGCTGCAGAGGTGAAGCAAGCCGGCGGCGCCGGTGTCCCACTCAACCAGCTTTCTGATGGGTCTCGGCAAGAGATCAACGTCCTCGTGTGCCGTATTTGGGATTCGTCGAATTCTTACGGGAAATACCTTAGCACTGACTTCCTGGTGTCTGATCAACAGGTTTGTTCTTGTTTTTTGGGTGTTATTGTTTCTTTCCCTTTGGTTCATTGGGTATGTGTTAGGTTTTGATTAATGGGTTCGATTTATATTCATGGTTTGTGTTCCGGTGTTCCTATGGGGCTTCATGTTATCTGGTTTCGACATACCGCTCTAAAGTCGCTTATGTGTTCCGGTGTTCCTATGGGGCTTCCTGTTATGTGTTTTCATTGCACTGTTATATTCATGGTTTGTGTTCATGTTTTTCTATTGTAAAAGACGAATCTACAATTGCTTTAATCTCGTTTTTTTAAGTTTATATTTTTCAATTACTAATCCTCCAATTAACGTCATGGTTTGCCGTCTTTTCTAACAAGCTTCCATTGGTTACTGCTTTCACTCGTGAAATTGCACCTTCAATATTTGACAGTGAAGTCAAGAAGCAGGTAACCAGTTGAGCATTGTGTATTGCTGTCACGGTTTCCCTTTGAATGATTCTGCTTCTTACATATTTCATCATGATATGCATCACGATATATTTTATTTTGCTTATACAGTTATTGCTATTTGCCTCTGCAAAGGATTCAGAGGAGTTTTTGCCAGCTTTTAAGGAAGCTGCAAATTTTTTCAAGGGAAAGGTAACTTGGAATTTGATATAGATTGATAATGTGCTCCATCTCCATGATCAGGATAATTCTTCTTTATTTTTTTGGTCAGAAGGATAATTCTTCTTTATGACGCATTGGGTGTTTTGATATCTAGGGTAGTCACTAATGGTTTAGTTATATATAACCAAAGGAAAGGGTAATCTGTAATCTGAATGAGTTGATTCGATTAAAGAAGAATTTGATGCAAACATCAGGAGAAGTTGCATGTATTAGTCTGAGGCTCCTTTGGGGAAATGTTTTGGAATGGTAACAGGCTGTTCCTTTTTGATAAAACAAACATGGTTGTATGATTAAAATGAAACTGTCTTCCAACAAGTTCAAAACTAGCGAGTTCCACTGAAGAAAGTTTTGATGAAGGTGAAAGAACAAATTGACATTAGAAACCCAGAAGGATATATATGGTACCCACTATGTGTATGGTACTCCATGTTTTGTAGATATGGGGTTAGAATTTAGAGACCTCTACTATAAGTGAGATTTTAAGGTTGGAATCCTTTGTCAACAAACCACCTGTTTCTATTGTTACTTGATTCTTTTCAGGTTGTTACATTTGTGTCACATATGATGCAGATTATCTTTGTTTATGTGGAACTGGACAATGAAGATTGTGGCAAACCTGTTGCAGATTACTTTGGCTTCACTAGAGATGCTGCACAAGTAACTTTCTTTTCTCATTCTTCCAAAAGAAAGAACGTGGTCCTGCATTCTTCTAGGGTCTGAAAATAATTTTGTTTCTGGATGTTATTTACAAATCCTTGGATATATGGCTTCTGAAGATGCCAAGAAATATGTCTATGACATGGAGTTGACTTTGGAAAAGATTAAGGTTGAATTTTCACTTCTCCAATTAGTTTTTCATGAGATTTTGGTATTTTTTTTTTCTCTCTCTCTTGAGCTTTTAGGCCAGCTAAGACACAAATTAAGCTGTTTTATTTCTTAACAGGCTTTCGGGGAAGATTTTATAGTAGAGAAGCTTAAACCTTTCTTCAAATCAGACCCAATTCCAGAAACCGTAAGTCTTCTACCTTCATCTGGCAATAACACGTAACTCTTTCATGTTTTGTGCTCACTTTCATATTGCAACATGAAACAGAATGATGGTGTGTGAAGATAGGTGTAGGGAACAACTTTGAAGAAATTGTTTTGAATGAATCTAAGGATGTGCTTCTTGAGGTATAATCCTTTTATATATATCATGCTCATTCTTCAATACCCTAGCCACTTGCTGTATTCTGAAATTTGGTGGTTGCATGCTCTTGAAACACAGATATATGCTCCCTGGTGCGGACACTACCAATCGTTGGAGCCCACTTGCAACAACAAAGTCTCACGAAATATGGTCAAGATATATACTATAATCGATTAACCGAAACTCGTAATTTGGTGGTTGATGCACCGAAAACTGTTGTATTGGTAGAACTTCCTGTTTGAAAACTCGATTTAGAAACAATGGCATACCCAAAACAGTGGCAAACTCTCGGAAACTGTTGTATCTAGAGGATGAGTATTAATCGATTAATTTGATAGTTGCATTATGTGATTTTGTTCAGGTGCTTTCTCATTTGTGTTAATTGCACTATAGTTTTTGAAGTGTATGCAATAGATTCAGTGAAAGATCTATTCTCACAAACTTGAACTTCCTGTTTTGCTACAAAATATATTTGTGGATACTATCAACTTGAACTTCCTGTTTTACATACCCAAAACAATAATATTCATACTTTTAGGCTATTTGAGAACATTCTGCTCATGTATCCTATTTCGATGTATGGCTTTGCACCTTTTTAGTCCAAATACCCTGATCAACAATCATCACTTTCTTTTGAGACCTTACTGAACCTTGTTTTACTGATATTTGCAAGTACACTAAGACAACACCTTTATTCTCATCAGAATGCAGCTATGATGGTAATTGTGTTCAGTTCAGTCATGGTTAGTGACTTAATTCATCTTGGCTTCCTGATTTCTGAAATTAAAGTTGCTTTATACAGAGTGATTCATCGTTGGAGCTCACTTACAACAATGTACAAACTCTCACGAATAACAACCGCACATTACAAAGCAACACAATGTAAGCTTGGAACAACCGCACATTACAAAGCAACACAATGTAAGCTTGCGCCCAAGGCCCGTCCAACGGACGGGCACAGCTGCCTAGTATACAGTATAAAACAGAACCTATGTCTTTGTTAAAATTTGCGCCACCTCATCAACGTTAAAAAAATGTTATTTACGCCACGTAATCAATGCTGAATAAGATGATGATTTTATTTTAGTAATGGTAACTAACATTTATATCTACTTAATATCTTATCTAATTGTTGATAGGTTAATTTATTTTCCTAATATAAATCAATAACTAATCTTGCTAGAATAAATAGAAAAGGTGATTTTTGATATCTCTGATAATAGAATCTTTTTATGAAGATTCTACATAAATAATTAAAATACTAGATTTCATAATCGAAATTATAAGAAAAAATATATATATAGGTTAATATGTTCAAACTTGGGTCTATTAGCCTTGAATTGTACATTCTCGACTAAAAAACAGGCTAAGGTCGAAAAATCGATCATGATCGATTAAGTCGAGTTTATATTTACATTACTCGTACATGGTACGGGATTTGTACTAGTTTGAGATTATTTAAGACTGAAAGTTGATTCTTGGGATTATTTGAATTTATTTTTCCTTATTTTAATGAAACGTTAATATTTTTACTAATTACATTTGAGCAAATCAACCTCAACATATATGAGCATATATATTTTCGTTTGGAATTTAGGAATTTACACCCTCTTTCAATTGCAACTTCCAATCTTTCGTGTTTCTAAAGTTTTCTTTTCCGCATAAAATGCTTTAGACAAAATAACATGTTTGTATATCTTCTCCTTTTGTTTTTTTTTGATTGAGGAGCTACTAGCTCGAACAAGCCAAAATAAGGTCACCTATCTGTTACAAGGATAGCCTAAATCATCACGACGGACGATCTTTAAAAAATCAAACAGCAAGGGTTGTTGACTCAACAAACACCTCGACTGAGTTACAAATAAATTAGAAGCGAGAAAGGAAGAAGATGACAGGTGGATGGCTGCATTAAGACTTTGAAGGTTGACTGGTCTTCTGGCAAGGAAATCAGCAGCAGCGTTAGATTCCCTGAAACAATGATAAAATAAAACAGAAGGGATACTCGAAATGATATTCGTAATATCAGTTATAATTGAATGTATTTCCCAAGGGACTTTCCATTGGCGTTTTAATGAATTAATTACAATTAAGTTGTCACCTTCAATGATTAAATTATTTATTTGTGAGCAGTTAATGTTTCTAAGGGCGTATAAAAGGGCAGAGACTTCAGCCTGGACTATTGACATAGACGGTAGCTGACTGCGACCAATCGACTCAATAACCCCAGAATAATTACGAAGGATGAACCCAGCATGGGTGACACCATTGTTTAATTTCGATGCATCAAAATTTAGCTTGGACCAGTGGGTAGGCGGTTTTCTCCAAACCGCATTATTTTTCCTTTTGGGTCCAGCGTTATAAACCTTTTTAACAGGGTTGTTGATACTTTCCCATTCAAGCGCACCCGAAAAGGCGAGATGAAACGGTAGTCTTTTTGGGTTGATCCTTGCAGGGTCAAATATTTTAGCATTCCTATGAGCCCAGATGAACCACCAAAGGAAGCAGAGTTGAGTATTGAACTTTTTATTTACTAACGTATTTTGAATATTATGTTGAAACGTGTTACCCGTAGATAAGGTGAAATGATAATTTAGGAGTTTTCCCAGATTGGCAATCATCGCTTTTGTAAAAGGGCACTCAAAGAATAGATGGTTAAGATTTTCATTCTGAAGTTCACAAAGAGAGCAAAGATCTGGAACTGAGTTATGGAATCTATTAATCCGGTCTGTGGTAGGAAGACAATCCGCAGATGCCTTCCAAAGGAAGTTTTTTATTTTCGGGGGTAGTTTAGTTTTCCAAATCCACGAAAACTCGTCGATATTGGAAGAAATGGGAGAGGTTATTATTGATGTTGCTGATTGAACCGAGAACTCCCCGTCCGCAGACGGAAGCCAGATGAGACGATCAACCTGATTAGTAGCTGGAATTCTAATTGCAGAAATGATGTTGACAATCTGAATCGGCAGCAATTGCTGAAGGAACACAATATCCCAAGAGCGATCAGGTAATATAAAGTTTGATACCCGGAGAAAGGGATCAGCTGTATCAAGAAATGGCAATAGGTCAACGTCAGGGACCCAAGGGTCCTTCCAGAAGTTAATAGTGTAACCGTCTCCAACTAGTCACCTAAGGCCTTTGGAAAAGGTATCTCTGATGTTGAGAAGGCGACCAAACTGCCAAGAGCAGTCTTTTTTATGGTAATCAAGGATGGAGTCCGTACGAAGGTACTTTTCCGTAATAACTTGAACCCATACATTGGAAGGTTGAGTGACTAGTTTCCAGAGAAGTTTCATTTGTAGTGATAAGTTGATGTTTTCAGCCGAACGGAGACCTAAGCCGCCTTCATGCTTTGGAGAGCAAATCTTATCCCAACTGATAAGGGGATGGTGATTGGGGACAAATTTATTCCAAAAGAAGGCTTTACTGACATTGTCAATCTATTTAAGGATACCTTGTGGTAACATGAAACTCTGCATTAGATAGTTAACTTTACTTAGTAGACAGGACTGGATAAGGACTACCCTTCCTGTCTGCGATATGGAGTTTGCTTTCCAGTGGGATAATTGTTTTTTGAGGTTAGAGATAGTATCATTAAACATAGAGTTTTGTACCCTTCCTTTAAGAATGGGGATTCCAAGGTATTTTTCCATAGAAGTTGTAACTTGAATATTAATGATACTAGCCAAAGAAGCCGATGTAGAGTGAGAATATTAGCAGAAGTCTGAATTGAACTCTTGTGGTAGTTAATTGCCAATCCCGAGATTGATGTGAATTTGTTAAGTACGTTCTTGATGTATTCCATGTTCTGGACAGTTGCATTAGCAAAGATTATAGTATCATCCGCAAAACTAAGAAAAGGTAGTTTCGTACCGTTCTTAGTTAATTGAATGCCAATATGGTTAGCAGTAGATAAGGATTCAATTTGAAGAGTTCTTGAAAGATATTCTGTGCACAGGACAAAAATAAATGGTGCCATTGGGTCCCCCTGACGAATACCACATCGGGGAAAGAATTCAGTTCCAGGCTCATTATTGACGAGGAAAGAAGAAGAAGAGGTCGTAATACAGGTCATTACCAACTGGATTCACTTAGAGTGGAATCCAAATTTGTGTAGAATAAGGCAATAAACTCCCAACTAATTTTATCGTATGCTTTTTCAAGATCTAGTTTGATAGCCATCCATCCGAGACGGCCTTTTTTCTTTCTATGGAAAGAATGGAAGATTTCATGAGCAATAAGGATATTATCTTGGATGAGGCGTCCATTTACAAAGGCACTTTGTAGGGGATGAATTATTGATGGAAGTATATGTTGAATTTTATTCGCTAGTAGTTTCGTTATAACTTTATATATAGTATTACAAAGACTGATTGGACGGAAATGGTTAATCGATACTGGGGCATCCGTTTTAGGGATTAAAGTGATGAACGTTTTATTAGCAGCAGTTAACATTGAACCAGAGTGAAAAAAGGCAGTGACTGCACGTATAACTGATTGACCAACTGTAGGCCAGTAATGTTGGAAGAACTCAGCAGTAAATCCGTCAGGACCTGGAGTTTTGTTTAAGGCGAGATCAAAAACCATTAATTTTATTTCTGATGGAGTAGGCGCTTTTTCCAGGGAAAGGTTATCAAGTTGGCTAATAAGTGCAGGGATGATTGCTAAATCATTATTAAGGATGACCGAAGAAGTGTTACTTTGAAATCTAGAGGCTAATTCAGAAGTAATGTTTGCTGAAATGGAGTCATGATCAGAGACAATCAGACCATCATGGGTTTGAAAAGAAACGATGTTTTGCTTGAACCGTCTAATTTTAGAGATTGTTTGAAAGTACTTCGTGTTTTTATCAACGTTAATGAGATGGTTGGTTTTTGCACGTTGTTGCCAAAACTTATGGTGGAAATCTATCAAGGCATTATATTTATTCAGGTGTTGTTGTAGCTTATTAATAATATTTATATTTTGAGGTGTTAATAAGAGTTCATTTTGAAGACGAAGTAATTGTTTTTCCGCAATTTTCAACTGTTCAAAATTGTTATTTATGTGTTGCTTAGCCCACGATTTAGAATATTTCTTTAGAATTTGCATTTTCATAGATATTTTAAACATGAAAGAGCCCCTAAGTTTATATTTCCACACTTTGTCAACCAATTTAGCATAGGCGGGATTAGCGGTCCAAGCATTCTCAAATCTAAACGGGTATTTTATAAATTTCTTTTTGACATTTAAGTTAAAAGAGATTAAACAATGATCAGAGGTGGTGATTGGGTGATGGTGAACTTCTAATGAGGGGAAAATTGTCGTTAAATCTTGATGAATAAGGACCCGGTCAAGACGTTCGAAGGTGTTATCAGTAGACGTCGAACTTTTCCTCCAGGTAAAGGGGAAACCCGAGAATCTAGTATTAAAAGCCCCTTGATTATTTTGAAAAGTTCGAAGACGATTAAATCTATTAGGTAGCGGGGAGGAACCCCCAAATTTATCTGTGGTGCAATCAATCTCATTTAGGTCTCCAATTAACAGGAACGGAAGTTGATAAGACGCTATTGTTTGTTCAAGTCAACTCCAGAAGAGAGATTTATTTTCCTCTCTAGCAGAAGCGTATACAAAAATTAACAGGTACGGATGAAAGGGATCCTCAACTTTCATGATAATGACATTAGTTGTTTGAAGAGAAAGGTGACAAGATCGAGTAAACTCCGTTTGGTAAATAAAGAGAGCAATACCACCTTTAGAACCAATTGAAGGAGAGGAGATACAGTGGTGGAAACCAATTTTCTTTATGATAGCATCTGAGGGATGAATCTCAGTTTTAGTCTCGGAGAGACATAGAAATTGTAATTTATGTAATTTTCGTAGGAAGGCAATTTCATCTCAGAAATTAGCCCTCCTAACACCCCGAACATTCCAATAAGCACAGGTCATAATAACGTTTTTAAAAACGGACAGTCATATAAGTGTGTATTTTGAATTGGTAAGCTACAAACATGCATAAACAATGCACAGAATGTAACAAAGGCCAAGAAGGTGGTCAACTTGTATTGGTATTTGATAACGGTGAAGATTGCAAAGAAAAACGAGTAGCAGAGGGAGAGATAAAATTTGAGCTTAGAAACCCACCTAAGAACAAACAACATTATGCAAGTATCATAGCTAAAAGTCTGAGTAATATGTAGGTTAGTTTGATTGCCCAAGTAGCGAGGTTTTAACTGTATATTACTTGATTTATAGTGAAGAGCTAAACATCCACCAACTTTATAATCCATCCGTAATTTTAGTATTATTTGGCACATAGCATTTAACAAACACAAGTGTGAATGACCCAAGGCCTTTTGATGATGAATTTTAGGAGGTCTCACACAAAGTGTAAAACAACACACAGTATGAAAAAACCCACAGAAGATGACTGTAATAGTGGAAAACATTTTACCATGGACATTTCCTTTGATTGACCATTTTGCACACAGCAATGAGCAAAAAAAGGAGAAATGAACTCTGAATTTAGTTATATATTTCAGTGAAGTTAGATAGCACAAGTACAACACAGGCAAAAGAGAGAACAACCTGTGGAGTAAACTGTTTGTTGCAATAGTTAACATAAAAGTAGAAAGCACCCAATATAGGATTAATCAGAATATAAACATATGCTAAAAATTTGATTTGCAAGGTTAATGGTACATAGAATTTTGAATATAGCAGAAACCAGACTAGCTGAAAAAACAGAAGCTGACTCTGAGTTCCTAAGTGATTAAAATACATTGGTAGGATAATTTTACCACATCGGTGCACACAGAAGGTGACCACAGAAGGCAAATACTCAGCATTGGTGAAAGTTACACTTAATATGACATTATAACAAGCGAAGGGATATTGAGAAGTGCCATAATCCATGAGGTAAGATGAAACATGAAGAAGCAACCATCTGCATGAAATCAAATAGTTGCCAAAACAAGGGTTACAGGTCTGTGCAGTAAAGGAAAAATTCCTAATAAATATCAGATATTTGAGGTAATATAGGGCACATACAGATGGTAGAGGTTGGCACCTAAAATTTCCAAGAGAAGAGCAGTACAAGGCAGACAATGTAAAAGCATGATGATAAGTATAAAAATTCTCAGTTAAACTAGTAAACCTACAAGGCAAGAGCAGTAGTGGGAGTAAGTGAACTCTGTCATGTACATGGCAATAAAAGGTGTAAGAGAAACATGGAGGAAGATGGATAAACCTGTTACAATTGCGAGTGAAATGTATGAAAACAAGGGTAAAATTAACACAGAGCTGTGAATAACAGTCATGGAGTAGCAACTGATAGAAAATAGGATAAGTAAAGGTCAATATTACATAACAACCTACAGGGAAAACTGGAGTTAAGTGATCATTCATCATGTGAAGAGACACATAATGGAGATTAAAAAGGCTATAATAGTAATAAGCACAATCAGTGTAATATGCAGGATTACATAGAATGGATAAAAGCATGGCTATGGAAGACTTAAATGCAGATGGAACATGAAAAGTATACAGACAGCTAAATTTGATATGAGAAATGGTATAGCTTAAGTAATTGAAGATATAAGAAGCAAGGAAATGCATAAAGTAGTAAAAAAATTTAACATCAAAGGATAACTGGTCACAATTACTAAGAAGGGGTACATAGTCAACCAAAGTGAAATCATGAGAAACTAAATGGTGAGTAAAACATGAAAACTCAGAGTGATAGCTATACAAAAATTGTAGGAGAAAATATTGAGAGGAATTATATTTCTGTTGCAAGTAAGGTTTAAATTCAGCAAACTGATTGGGGCCGGTTTACATGTTTTTTAAGGAGAGCATATTCAAACACTAATTATTGCCTTTCATGGATTTTAGGAGAATTGTTTTTTTATTAAATTGAGAAAACTTATCATATCATATGTCTTCAACACATGGGATATAAATTAGCAAAAATTAATCTGTCCGTTTCTCCTAATCAAGTTCTTGTCAATGTTTAAACTATAAAAGCTCATGTAGTCATGTGCTCGGTAGAAAACAAAAAAACAGCAACTTACGTGTCGACAGACAGTCCACTTAAATTGATTTCTGTCCATTGAAATAACACCCTTAAACAATGGAAATTAGCCTTTACATGAAGATGAATTACTAAGGTGTGGTAGAATTTCACTTGTTGCCTGTCAATTTCACTACTTATGTTTGGATGTAAGCTAAAAAGGATATAATGAATGTGGATGTTTGTAAGGTCATGTGGGGAGGAGATAGAGGCCAATTTGCTCAAGTAATTAAGATTATTATGCAACAACTAACGATGAGATTATTGGAGTTTAACAATGCTAAATTTCTTTCACTATCAAAGGCCTTAATTTGGTTATTCGATCGTCCGTTGTACCAGACGACTAAGGCCCACCATCCCGATCCAAATCTTCTTTCTCCTAACATTTCCCCTGAACACGTCACCTGATGATTGGTTGAAATTTTGAGCAAGAGAGGATCCAAGATAAATTCATACACAAACTTCCAAATGTTCTATAAAAGTGAACAAACAGGAACAGTACACAATGTCAAAATCATATGCTTAGAACCGTTCCTTCTTCATTGCAGAAGATATGCTTTTGATAGACCATATTTCTCGGATCAAGCTTTCGCTTCAAACCCAAATTGGCTGGCCTTTATGCATCATTGATACTTATAACTATGGAGTAGTATTCACGTTTCAAAAATAATGCATTGATAATTTTACAATCAATACACCGGATACGGAAACTCTAGAAGGATGGCGTTTACCGTTTTCGATTCCTGGCGAAACACAAGAGCATGGAGATGGCCACCCATATCACTATAACTCTTAGCTGATATTTTTCCATGTCTGCATCGTTTCCCTTTCCCATTTCCATGTAACCAGACCCGGGTTGAGTGCGTCGGGTCAGGGTTTTTATCTTTCTCAGACTCTCAAATCACGGTACCGTGAGGAACGGTTTGAATGTTGATAAGAATCCGAGGAACTGGACCGTGCTTAGCAGAAAGAACACCATGTGGATACCTTCAAAGCACCAGAGATGTAAGATTGTTAGAGTTTTGTTATAAATCCTCAGAAATGTAGGAATCAATTTTCTTTTACAAGTACCTGGGAGGAAAGAGGCATCTCGACGCTTCTGTGCCCAAGAAAGCCTGTGACAAAAAGTGTTGTATGAAAAGGTTAAGGAATAATGTCTTAAAAATGAAGTAAGGTAAATCAATGCAAGTCTATGCACTCACAATGCACCTCCACCAGCTGGAGCAATAGTCTTAGCTAATGACATAACTGTCATAGCTATGCCGTTGGCAGCTCCTCTTTGATCTTGGTCCTGTAATCAATAACTATCATTGATTAATTCAAAGAAATGGAGATAAGATAAAAGTAAAGATAAAAGGGGGGAAAAAGTGGGCTTGAGAAGCCAGAGATTTGAAGGTTTTACCACAGCCCTGTTTTGCAGAATGAACGTGCTAGTGATAATAGACGTCTGAAAAGGGTTGAATAACATGAATTAGAGAATTGTCAGACAAGTGTAACATATTAATGAAATACCAATAACCCTTTACCAATGAAGCACTTTTTACGACAAGGACAGGTAGTTAGGGTACGTTTTGAATTTGGTAACAAATTTGCAATGGCACTATGAATTTATAGATGCGAGTTAACATGCTGAATGATTATGATTTGGCAAGTAAATCAGGGACATACAGCCAAAATGTTCTTGATCACAGATGCACAATTCAGCAGTAGAGAAAGGCTCAACCCAGAGAGAAGCCCAATGAAAGGATAACTTTGCAACACGGGTATTGACAAAACCTGTAGAATGGAATTGATTAGTTGAATGCAACCGTATTTTGGTGTAACTGGAGTGTTAAAATGAACTTACACTAGCTATTCGAGCTGTAATTATGGGGCCAAATATTCTGTCAATGTATGGATAACCGAAGAATTGATATAGTAGCATGCCAAAACCTGTAAATTTCAACAGAAAACAGAGGGAGGCGCTCAGTAGATTGTTGCTTGTCTACAAGGCATCTTGTCATAGTAGCATAAACCCAAAGAAAACGGAACTGTATGCTAAAGCTACACAATGCTTCTAAGTGATAGGCTCTTTATTTCAAACGTCTTATTTGATATCGTGTTGCTTCAATGACTAAGGATCTTTATTTCAAACTATGTTATTAGCCCTTATCAATTTAAAATATCATTCCCGTTAAACATGCCAAACAGACCCTCAGAAACTATTATCTTTTAGTTTGAGGATATTGTACTCTTTCCCTGATTCCATGTGCAAGTGAATCAATGTATTTATGCATTTTTTCCTGATTCCAGGAATCAGTTATAGAATGCAGTGTGGCTACCAAATTGCGAAAAATGAAAGGCACAACATGATAACATACCTGTCACAGAAAGAATTTCACCGACGTCATTTGTTGAATAGCTTAGTCCCCCTAAGCTACGCGGACTGACAGCCCAAAGTGAGAAAATCTGCAATGTGGATCTGTACTTAGAAAATTGATTGCAGAAGTCTTCGTGCGAAGAAATGAAGCCCTAAACTCTGAAATGATGTTTTGTTCAAGACACAGACAAAACTTAACTCATTGCAAAATCAATACCGGTCACATAGGTATTTACATATTCTAATTGTTATATTAGGATGCACAATTTTAGTAGTACTATCTAGCAAACACATGGAAATGATCTGGCAAAGAAATCATTTCATTTTCAGTAACTTTGACGCCTATGACGATTAAAATCCCAACTAGATGAGGAACGATTAATCATCAAAGCTAAACGTATGTTTTCCCATGTCACATAACAAAAAAAGTTCAAGTTATTATTCCTCAAAGATTGAGCAATGATCTATGCAGTTTACCTCTCCATAAGCCATGTCCACAAACGAATAGATACAGTACACCATAATAGACGACATCAACGGCCAATTCTTTAATAAGCTTTTCTTGGAAGTTGAATGACAAGTTGCAGCCTCCAGGGCATCATATGAGTCATCATGTTCTGATGTTTTAGGATGATTGTGCAATGATTCCTGCACATCACATATACAAATTTGCAAGTCTAAGCATAGGTCCAGTGTTCACCATAGGCATTACTTAATTAGTTGGTACAAAAGCTGGGAGGAATAGTTTGATGGTAATATTAAAAAAAATCGAGCAATGTTGTATCCTGGAAGAATATATTGGATGAGGAACTTGTGAAATGAGTGCAAAGGACTTCATTGGATTTGACCGGCAATAAGGAATGGCAAATAATAAACACTATAGATGAACATTGGATTGAAGTTACCTCAAGCCAAAAAGCGGAGCAAGTTACTGCAGCGGCAAAAACTGAAATGATAAGGCATGGCAAGAAATATGGAAATCTGCAGAATAAACCACAATAATGGTGTGTACATGAGATTGCAATCAAACATAATAGCCTACTTCAAGGAACCATTGACATACAAGGGGGGCAATAACTGACCTTCCAAATAGTGATTCTTGTGAGAATATAGTGGGATACTTTTCGGCAGGCTGAATAGAAACATAACAACATTAACAAAGACGAACTGAGACAAAAAGCAGAAAATGGTGTAGCCATCTGAAACTACAGTAAGGACATGCTGAAATTTAAGAAGTCTGCATGATGGTATCTTTTTTATCCACGTCAAAATCTGGGGTAGGGACAGAGATGGATGCATCCATTCCCATGCATTATTAAGTCTTAACAGCCCAAAGGCTTAATCTCAGGACACTACTTTAACGACTAAACTACAATTTCATGAAAAAAGAAGTTGGCAATAGCGGCGTGGGGATCCATGTCAATCATGTCCACTAAAAGTGAAAGCTTGAGACTTCAAAAACAAAGAAGAACTAAAAACTCGAGAACTTTATAGGGCATCATTTAATCAAAGACTCAAAATCGAAGAGCAGAAGAGCTGATACTTTATAGAATACTTTCTAGAAATATTGTAAAACAAGTAGCTCACCTGGGCAAGCAAACCTCCAAGAGCAGGCCCAATTATCAACCCTATGCTCCAAGCTGTAGAGATCTGAAAAAACAAAGCATGCCAAGTTTTTAGATATTTGCTCACATCCACATCAAAGCAATGCAGGATAGGGGGAAAAGCTTACAGTTGACAAGCCAAGAGCTTGGTGCTCTTCTCTGCAAACTTCAGTTGCATATGCCTACACATACATAATTAAGCAATTAAACAGATTGGTGGAACACAGGAAGTTGCTCAATTGATTGCTTATGATGCAAAAGACTACCTTTATTGGACCAAGCAACCCGTTCAAACTACCCAAGAGAAACCTTGTGGTGATAGCCATCCAGTAGTTTACACTTAGGCCAAACAAAGTATTGAATATAACCCTGAAAACAGAAACATTTAACTGTCAATCTTCTTTCCCTTTTTGTAAGAGGGAGTTGGGAGAGTGACAGTGTTTAGCACACAAACAAGTTGAGATTGAACTGAATATGTTGAATACTAACACAGCGATAGTGCCAATAATAATTACAGGTTTACGACCATAACGATCAGCGACTACTCCCCAGAATACTGAAGTCAAGGCCCTGCCAAACATAAAAGCCGATCCTGCAAGATAGAAAACATTATAGGGCTTACTGTTCCATTACCAGGCATAACAAAAACTTCAGCAAAATCTCATTAGCGATCAGATTGTTGGACAATAGAACTTACCCACATAACCAGCATAGTAACTTGTATCTTCTTCTCTTTTAGCCATATGGAAGTCTCTAATCTGCAAAGACAAATAATATTTTTACATCAATTATCCTTGCATACCAGTTTTCACTGTATAGGCCCAACATATTTACATCTATCAATGCAATTTTCCTTCCTCAACTTCCCCAAGCAATTCTTCTTTGTCACTGCCTAAAGTTCTGGAAACAAATTATCCTACAAACTAATTATATAGAATACACCATAAGCACAGGTAGCAGATAGGAAACTCACTATTCTATTTGCAACAAAAGTAGGTGACCAAAAGTGTCACGAAAATTGTTCAATCTGTTCATTGACAACTCAAATATAACAGTGCCTTTCACCCATGAATCTGTAAGATGACTTTCGTAAAAGTGTATATTCTCACCATGAAGTAGAGGAATGGAAAGAGCGACGAAATAGGAAGAGCTGCAAAAAGCAAAAATTAAAAAACACAAGTAGCCATTAGCATTTAGCACTCACAGACACACACAAAAAAAGTTACCACTGTTATATTGATATCAAGAAGCTAGGGACACGAAAAGATACCGCTCGCGAGCACAATCACCCACACGGAAAAGAGAGTTTTCAAAGGAACGCCTCGTTGAGTCTGCTTTCTCTTCTCTATCCTACACCCCGAGCAATTCTCGTAGTACACCTTCTCCAAAAGCGGCTCTTTTGCCTCCGCCGCCATTGAATCGGGAAAATTCCGAACGCAAAACCTCACAAATCTCGGTTCAGCTCAAACTAAACTGCTTCCACTACAAGAAACAACCACAACGTGCATCGAACAAAAAACCGCAAAATCAGAGACGGAAAACCAAAATTCGAAGGCGAAAATCACAAAATCGACGAGCAATTTACCGAATCCGAGCGAATTGAGGAAAATGGAGAATGGAGATTTGGGAGGGAGGGAGAGAGAGGCAGGGGAGCGTGATTATGAGCCGGTGCGCTTATATAGTAGAGCGTCAACAAAAACGTGATCCGTCAATCATTTTTAATTTTTTTTCAAAAAAGGAAAAAGTAATGGACCGACTAAAATATGATTTTTTTTTTATGGTAACAAAATTACTACACTACTTTTTTTTTTTTTTTTGATAAACAAATTACTACACTACTTGAAACATATAAATGTAGAAAAAACGTTACAATAACAACTTGACATGAAAGGCCAAAATTTGAATGGCTCAACTGCCCCGATCACACACAAGCGCCCACGTACGTGTATGACAATATGTGAGGTCTCTTTCATAATACATCATGAAACACTAGCTATATATATTGTTGATTGCTTGTTTGTTCCTAATGAATGAATACAAACTTTATAATCTTTAATATACTAATTTCACGTTAAATAATACGGAGTACAAGAGCAAAAAGGGTTTGTCAAGATATTTGTTCTAGGGATCATTGTTCAATAAGCTTTAAATGAGAATAGGGAATACATTTTTGCCTAGCAACATTGACATACTGATCGAACGTCCTTTTGATCCTTCACGTAATGGCGAAATTTCATTCTCGTTATTATAGACAAACATAAGAGGGTATGAGGGGTACGGTCCGATTCCCCTCTTTTGATCGGGTTCGTAAGAATCTGTGTTTTGATTACTCAATATCTATCTTGTTTTTTTTTTTTTATCAGAATATCTATCTTGTTAATTTTGCTCAAGTTTAGGCTCCTCCTAACCAAAATGATCGTCGCCCCACTTAGATATCATCGTTATATGTAAAATAAAGTCTTAATTATAAGGACCAATTTGTTTGTATATTTAAGAATATTGATCAACTTGAACAACTCGTCATCGACCCTCAATCAAATATGGATAATAAACTGTAACCCTCTACAATTGTCTGTAAGGTTCAAATCGATACCATTTATGGAGACCTAGCTACTTAACTAGACATTTGGAAAACGTCCATCCCTACTCGCTATACACAACCATCGAGGTTCTAGATCGCCCATTTGATGGATAACTTGTAACAATTGCTCACCCTTCAATTATGAAACAAATAACTTCACCTTCACCTTCACATAACAATAACATGCACCATAAAGGAAATGACACGAACCGATATAGTTTTGAATATACTCAAACTATAGCCTCACAAAGCTTATGAGATCGTGATGAGTTTGGATTTGCCTTGACATCATGCCTTCATGCCCAAGATTTATTTTCATTTTTTTAAAGTTTTGTGTGGGACCATTTTTGTTCCTACTTTCCCGATTAATCGCAAATCGGCGGCCGCACAAAAAAAAAAAGAACGTAAGCAAATTGTCCTCCTTTCATCTTCCTGGCAACTTCGTTGTCGACTCGTTAATACTCCCTCCGTCCCCAAAAGAATGTCTCATAGGACGGATTTCTCGTAGATTAAGAAAATTGGAATAAAGTGGATGAATAGTAGGATAATATAGGTAAAAAGTGAGATTGAATAGGGATAAATTTGTAATTTTGTAAAGAAAAGTGATAAAGTTGATGGGAAAGTTGGATAATAGGGGGTAATATATGAGATTAGGTAGGGATAATATTGTAATTTTGTAGAGAAAAGTGATAAAGTTGATGGAAAAGTTGGATAATGAGGGGTAATATGTGTGATTGAATAGGGGTATTATTGTAAAAAAAGTAGATATAAATGGAAAGAAATGAAATAGGACAATTTTTTTAGGACACCCGAAAAGGAATACGAGACAAACTATCGGGGACGGAGGGAGTAATGATTAACACTTCCAAATTACGATTATCATACGTCACATTTTTCGAATCAATAATGCCCATCATGAGTAATAAATAATTTACAAGGGACAAAATCTAGTACATTATAATAATAATGGCAACTGGAACAAAGAGAGAATCTTGGTCTGACTTCTCCTAGGTCGTTGTCGTTGAAATGAGGTGGAATTCCATTATTCTAATAAAAAAATGACACGTGTCGTGGTTTATTGGTGGTTTGAGAAGAAGTACGTATTAGGTTTAGTATTGGCCTACTAGGATGCTGACATTTCATCGTTCATCAGATTTGTTTTGTTATGCATGTGTTAATGCATAAGCGACGAGATCCAATTAATCAAACATGTCCTTTTCCGTATGTATATTTTGGTTTGGTTGGTATGGGAAAATAAAATTGAAGACCTATGTCTTTCAGGTAAATGATTGGGATTTGTTTGGGACAACCTAACTATGTGACCAATTTGATTTTTATGTTGTATGTATTGCTATTGACTAAAACACATGTACAATATACAAGTTATATACTATAATATAAAATATATTATTGATCGTTAGATACCCTTCATTCTACTGTCCAGATTAAAACGACACTATAAAGTGTTCCGGATGCATTTTAATTTGAATACACTTTTTTAATGTTTATAATGCACTTTTATACATTGTAACAACGTCATTTAGGTATACATTTTTGATACTTTAAAATACAACATTGCTTATCGTATACTCAAACATAACATGTATTCTATACAAAGATTCAAAGTTATTTTTTGTAAAGACGCACTTTTAGTACAAGTTTATGTTATTTATCACCATTTTTTTCTATAAAAAGGGGTATTTATGTTCTTATGCATGTTTCAACTGAGATCATAAAATTAGAAATTGGGCCAGCCCAATGTCAAACGGGCCAGGCCCAACTTCATTCAACTGATCAACTCAGCCCGAGGAAGAAACACAAAGAGAGAATCACGACGGAACGACGAACTCGGAAATAATTTCTTCATCGCCGGCGACATATCTTCTCTGTCTCGTACAAACTCGTCATCAAAATTGATAGGTTTAAGCTCTTCCTTCTCAATTGAATTTCTGTTTCTTAATGCCTTTATGCCAAACGTGGTCAGAAAGATCCAATTTTTGAATTTTTCACAGCCTCCGCCACTGAGTGTAGCTTAACCTGGTAATTCTATACGCTGACATTTTCTTCCTCCATCAAATTACGCAGAAATTCTTGTTCGTGTGATGAAATTGGCCTCTCGGACTAGTGCGTACAAACCAGGCTCTGGATTTTCCCTAGGAAAGATTGCTTTTTGGTCCTCCTATTTCGGTGCAGAATCGCAAGGATCGAATTCGAGTTCCGGTCGAGCTTTTGAGCTAGGGAGCTTCCTCCTGACAGCTTCTGTGGCCAAGAGCTTGGCGGATTCAGGAACATCTAATCTCAATGTGCATTCATTTCCCCTCAATGAGGAGCTCGTCCTCCGAATCCTCCAAAAGAACACCCTTGATGCCCCCAAAAAGTTGGAGTTTTTCAGCTGGTGCTCACATAAACCTAATTACAAGCACACGGCCACTACTTATTCACACATCTTCCAAGTCTTGTTTCGGTCTAGGAATCCTAGCTATTTACATCGCCATGAGGTGATCAGTTTGCTTGATTCAATGAATGAGGATGGTGTTGTTGTTGGCTCAGATACCTTCAAGCTTCTCCTGGACGGGTTCGTTCGCTCGGGCCAGTATGATTCGGCTCTTGAGCTGTTGGATCGAATGGAGAAGCTAGGCGTAAGCTTGAGCCCTCATATGTATAATGCTTTCCTTGTTGCTCTTGTTAGGAAAAACCAGGTGGGTTTGGCTTTGTCTATGTTCACTAAGCTTCTAGATGAGGCTTGTGATCCATGTGAAACTGTTACTTGTAATGAGATGCTTGTTGCTCTTAGGAAAGCTGATATGAGGAAAGAGTTTCAAGAAGTGTTTTCCAGTTTGAGAGAGAAGAAGTATAGGTTTGACACATGGGGTTACAATATATGTATTCATTCGTTTGGGTGTTGGGGTGATCTAGAAACTTCTCTCTGTCTTTTTAAGGAAATGAAGGATCAGAGTTCAGGCTCGCATTCGTTTAGCGGCCCTGACCTGTGTACGTATAACAGCCTTCTTCATGTTCTCTGCCTGGTTGGAAAAGTGCAGGATGCATTGATCATTTATGAAGAGTTGAAGGTATCTGGCCATGAGCCAGATGCGTTCACGTACCGTATTGTTATACAAGGCTGCTGTAAGTCTTATAGGATTGATGATGCAACTAAAACATTCAATGAAATGCAGTATCATGGGTTTCAACCTGACACCGTCATCTATAACTCGCTTCTTGATGGATTTCTTAAGGCAAGGAGGCTCACTGAAGCCTGCCAACTTTTTGAAAAGATGACTCAAGATGGAATCAGGGCTTCTTGTTGGACATACAATATTCTGATTGATGGATTGATCAAGAATGGAAGGTCTGTTGCCGCGTTTACTTTATTCCAGGACTTGAAAAAGAAGGGAAATTTTGTGGATGGTGTTACGTATAGCATTGTAATTGTGCATCTTTGTAAGGAGGGACAGCTCGAGGAAGCATTGAAGCTTGTTGAAGAGATGGAATTAAGAGGGTTTGTTGTTGACTTGATCACAATTACTTCCCTACTGGTTGGGGTATATAAGCACGGACGATGGGATTCTGTGGAGACACTTGTAAAATACATAAGAGATGGTTCTGTATTGCCTGCTGTTTTGAGGTGGAAGTCTGAAATGGAAGCTTTGCTTAAAGATCCACCGAGTTCAAGAAAGGATTTTACTCCATTGTTTCCTTCAAATGGGTCATTTGCTGAGATCTTGAATTCCTTGAGATCATCCGACTCGGTGGAAGAGAATGGATCAGCAGATTTGGAGACACAGCAGAATGTAACAGATGACTGGTCATCATCTCCTCACATGGATGAGCTGGCAAATAAAACCAGACCCGATAATCGTATTTTTTCAAGATTCTCGTTGTTGCAGGGACAACGTGTTCAGGACAAAGGGATCGCCTCTCTTGATATAGACATGGTCAACACATACTTATCCATATTTTTAGCAAAGGGGAAAACGAGCTTGGCTTGCAAGCTGTTTGAGGTATTCACTGACATGGGTCTTGACCCCACAAGCTACACATACAATTCAATCATGAGCTCTTTTGTGAAGAAAGGCTATTTCAACGAAACATGGGGCGTTGTAGATCACATAGGCGAGAAATTGTGCCCGGCTGATGTGGCAACATACAACATAATAATTCAGAGCCTGGGTAAAATGGGGAAGGCAGATTTAGCGAGCTCGGTTTTGAATAAACTAATGGAGGAAGGTGGATATCTTGACATTGTCATGTATAATACCCTTATAAACGCTCTGGGTAAGGCTGGAAAGATTGATGAAGCTAATAAGCTGTTTGAACAGATGAAGAGTAGTGGTATAAATCCTGATGTTGTGACATTCAATACACTGATTGAGGTTCATACGAGAGTGGGTAGATTAAAGGAGGCGTACAAGTTCCTTAGAATGATGCTGGATGCTGGTTGCTTGCCTAATGATGTAACTGATACTACATTAGATTATCTTGGTAAGGAGATCGAGAAATTAAGGTATAACAGAGCTTCAATCAAGTGGACAAAGGATGACGGTGATGACGATGACGACAACAATGGTTCATAGTAGTTGATTTTCTCAAAATTGGACCTCTACATGGAGTTGCATTGTTAAATCAAAGCTTCAAGCCTGTTCTCTGTGCTCTGTATAAGGTTATTCCTCTTTTTTTTTACTGGCTACATTTGTGTTTCCTCTATTAATTAATGCATTGTTTACTGAAACAGAACTCTTGTTCATATGAGTTGTCTAGAAGAAAGAATTGAGGAGCAAATCAAGGTGGATCTTGCTTGGTCAAGACGCGATTCACTCGGTTGGAATTTGAGTAAGAGCTGTATATTGCTCAATCCAATCTGCTAAAGAAGAAATTTTGCTCGGAAATTGGATGATATGCTCACTTTCTTTTTATGGTGAAATTCCTAAAGAGAGCTGTTTTTGGGTCGCATGTAGTGCATTTTGGCCAAGTGTAATATTAGTGGGTGAAATAAACTGTCTGTATTGTATTTTTTATGTATATTCTGGGACTTTTTTTTGCGTCCAAACCAGGTTTAGAATGATACTGTGTACTTTGCATAGAGCTACGAAAATGAAGCCTGACAAATGGATAGATAGAAGTTAATTTGATTGTTGATTTTTGAGGAGTGAATTGCTTCACAAATCTTATTTTACTGCAAAATATCTATATTATTTTAGCCTGGGCTGGAATTCATCACCCTTTTCCTAACGTTGCTACAAAATTCTGTTAATTTAATGAAGTGATAAATAAAAAAAAATCTTGTCCATAATTTGCATTTGACAGGTCTTAGTAATTAAAGACAGCCTTCACTTGGTTTATATCCTAGAATGTATGTAGGGAAAAAATATGGACCTTTATCCAGTTTGATATGCAGACCAATATAGTGCATAAAAGAGAAAATTTGGAGGAATGGGACCCAGTGGAACAATTTTACATGGTCCTAGATTCTGGAATGTTCTGGTTCTAGGGAATTCTGTTGCTTAAATGAGTTTACCCTCATAGCACCTTCCAGAATGTAACACCCCAACTCCTCAATATATATCATTTGCTTTTCCTTTCCTCATTCCCAATTTCTGGTTTGAACTCTCATTTTCTTTTCAATCCACTCTTTGCCTGAATTCAAGTCTCAAGATGAGGTAACCTTCAATTCTTTCATTTTGTGACCATTATTGTTCTTCTGTGTCTACAATGATTTCTTTCTTCCATTGTCTTGTGTCATGTGCCATGAAAGACTATAACTTTAGTGTTGGTGATCTTTTTGTTACCTGTTATGTGAGAAGAATGTAAAAACAAGTTCTTTTCTTGCATATATATTGGGCTTGGATCATGCTCAAAAATTCAGTCTTTACAAACTTCCAATTTGTGTCACCAAAAATTCATAATCTTCTTTGACAAAAGATGGTTTGATTAGTTTAATTCTGTATACAGTCGACACCCATCTGTGAAGTGGGCTCAAAGCTCAGAAAAGGTGTTCATCACAATTGAGTTGCCTGATGCAAAAGATGTCAAACTTAAGCTCGAACCAGACGGCAGATTCGCCTTCTCTGCAACCAAAGACGGTACTCCATACGAAGTCGATTTTGAGTTGTTTGACAAGATCAAAGTGGAGGTAATTTGATTACCCATTACTCTAGTGTTCCGCTTACTAATGTTTATGATCAGGTCATTGAGTTGTTGTCAACATCTTTTCAGGAGAGCAAGCACAATGTTGGTGTAAGAAACATAGTGTATGCAATTCAAAAGGAGGAGAAGAAATGGTGGAACAGATTATTAAAGCAAGAAGGAAAGCCTCCGGTGTTCCTCAAAGTTGATTGGGATAAGTGGGTGGATGAAGATGAGGAAAATGGTAGGCTTTGAATTCTGTACTTGAGCTAATTCTCTGATGATTGTTCTAAGTTTTGAACTAATGATGGAAACTATTGTTTGAAATTTTTTGGCAGAGAAACGTAACAACTTCGATGATATGGACTTCTCGGTATGTTTACTTCCCTCCCATATTGTACAATGTTGTTGTTTAGTTCTTGCAAGTTGCATTTGCAAGTACTTTCATATGGCTAGATTGAATGTTTTCTTAGATGTAAGGAATTTGGGTTCTTTGTGATGCTAACAAAACCTTTGCAGAACTTGGACATGGGTGCCGATGAGGATTTTGATGATATGGATGATGAGATCAAGGGTGAAGAAGGTGGTTAAAACTTGCTCATTGATCTAAGAGCTGATGTCGTCGTCTATGATGATGAATGCTTTCTTCTTGTGGTTACCATTATTAGTAGGATTTGACTTGGATGTTAGTATGGTAGGATCTGACCTTGGCTTGATGTGTGCATTGCAGACGACGAAAAGGAAATTGAAGGAGAAGAAGAGGAAGGGATTGAGCCAGAGACCAAGGGCGACGACGACGTGGCTGAACCGGTGGCTCAGGAGGCTAAGGCTTGACTGCATCAGGAAGGAGTGATTCGTGATTGTGCTTTTTAGGAACATCTTGTTGTAGTGTAAGTTGGAGGGTATTGTTGTATAAAAGACCAAGTTGGAAATCTTTTGTGTTAGGCTTTGCTGTGCACTTTAATACACGCTGGTTGAATATTCATGCGCCTGATTTCTACTAGTAATTTGGTGAATAAACTCATTTTCTAGGTGATAAAGAATTATAAATTAGGAAGTGACATTATGGGTTTTGCCATTTGAATCTAACATGGTTTCTTTGTTAAAACAAAACAAGTGAAGAAATTTGACAGTGTGCACAAACCATTGAATCAAACAAGAAATGTTCACCATAAAGTTTTTCTATGCTTGGCTTTTAAACTCACCGTAATATTCAAACACGGGCAAAATTTTGTTCAGTTGGATTGTTCATTCATTCCTGATGCCACCGGTTTAAAGAACAAGAAAGCCAATTGAATCACAAAACCATTAATTGCACATATGCGCAATCAATGCATCAAGTTAAACTCGGTTAAAGTGTAGCACATCAAGAAGTAGGTGAAATTTCGCCAAAGTTACAAAGAATCGTGAAGCACCAAGCAGTACAAGCAGTGCACAACTGAGAAGGGCAAAGAGCAAAATGCAATATTGTGTTCCCTGTAACTTGATGTAAAATAGAGGATCAGAAAAGTGAGAGATAAGCCTAGTTTTACCAACACCTGTGCCTAAAGTTAAATGCTCCTGATTCTGCAAAACGTAAAGAGCCTGTTTGGGTTAGTATACCAAAAAGCCTATAATATGCTTCTATTCTCTGCTTCCGAATCACAAGAATGGCTATACAAGGATCATTTCGGCAACATCTGCAGCTCTGATATTATAGCTTGACACCCCAAGAATTGCAATCACAAAACTACCCAAGCATATGATTTCTTCCACTCGTATTCACAAAACCACCCTAAGCGTGTATTTTCAACCTCCTTGTATTCATGGCAGCTACTTGGGACGGAATTCGTGCCTGAATCCTGTGAGGTGTTGGGTGAACTTGTCCCTGTTCTTTGTATCCAGCGACCGATTGACGTCTGTCATTAGCTTGTCAAAACAAGTAGCAAGGCGCTGATGTTGCTCCGCCGGCTGCCATGTTCAAAGATCAGCCACCATAAAGACAGGAGATAAGACAACTGAGTATTTAACTCCCTCTATACAGTCAATGAACCTGATATAATAGTGTAACGAGCATGTACCTGTGAAGCCAAAATTTGTGTTTTCAAGTCATTGAATATCTGCAAGCACAAGGATGGAAAAAAGTCAGACAGGAGAAGCAAAGATTGTCAGAGAAGGGAAGTAATAAGCTGGAAATCCTTCAAGTTGAATGAGCTCCAAAGGAGTAGTCCCTATCTCCTAATATTCAGACCAATTCTGAGCAAATGAAAAAAATTAAATGACAAGGCATCGGAATGGAGATAGCATAACTAGTGTTACCTGCTCACTTATAAGTATTAGGCTCAACATGGGCCTACTGAGGCTCCATTGATTGCCACAATCTTCAAATAAGACAATTTCAAATAGTGTCTTTAGAATCTGCAATATCAAATACAAGGCTCAGAGGTCTTCACAGAAATTTGCAATGGTATATATGTGTGGCATGTGTACAGATCTAAAATTAGAAACACCACCATAGAGTGCCACAATCGTCTTGAATTTAGTAATAGAGCATACGAGTGTATGTGAGTGAGAAATCTGTGAATCTGAGTTGGCATGTGTATACATGCACCTAGTGTACACTAATACAAATAAAGTGGAAGTTCTACGTACAGGTGTATAGATGATGACATTGTGACCTTTGATCAATGAAGAAATTCTCTAAATTAAGTATGCATACCCATTCACTTTAACATAATTCACCTAGCAGTTTAGCCCTG
Source organism: Polygonum maritimum (assembly GCA_963924305.1). Taxonomy (NCBI): domain Eukaryota; kingdom Viridiplantae; phylum Streptophyta; class Magnoliopsida; order Caryophyllales; family Polygonaceae; genus Polygonum; species Polygonum maritimum. The sequence continues at coordinate 31,706,446 of OZ002736.1, forward strand.
AAAAATATGTAAAAACGAGAAAGACATATAGAATCAAAACGTACTTCAGGGAACAAGGTAGGGCATTCTGCAACAAGTCGTGCTAGTTTAACTGAAGCTGGTAGACTTGGTGCTTCTCCCAATGTAATGTTGTTGAAATAGAAACTGGCCAAGTTATCAATCGCGGATGCACACTGGGAAGAGAAAAGAGGAGGGATAAGAATGGATGATTAAGTGTAAGCCACTGCAGATCACTAGCTTAAGTCATTTCCATGGATGTCCTAACGAAATCACAGTATTGCATTTCCTCGGAACACCGCTAATTGAGATAGCTAATGTTTTGAAAGCTATGCTACCTCACATTAATTTTTTACGTTTTCATATAGAAGTTTAATGCAAGCATTTGTACACAATACACAAACCTGGGAAGAAACATTTGTATCCAAGTCTTTGAGACCAGATTCTAGCGATCCAAGTATGTGAACAAAAGTGCTTGCATCCAGATTTAATATGAAAGTGATGTGGCTGTTGAACAAAACCTCCATGAAGGAAAAATATGCTTTACATAGCTGCCAAAAATGAAATAAATCATGTTAATGATCAGTGAAAGAGGTTAAAAGTAGAAAACTGCAAAGCATTTGGCTATCGAGAAGAGCAAGAGAAATCTAAAGAAAACATACAATTATGCCAATGTCACTCTTCAGTTAAGCATTATATTCTAACAAGAGAGTGCAACGTAGTGCAACAAAATTCACAGGTCAAACTATGTAAACCATAAGCTGATAAACTTTTACATCTAATGCTCACTAACCAAAGACAACGCCCATCAATATGACAAACAAAGCAAACATCCCATGATGACCGGGTGGCTACACATTCTACGATCAAGTCCTTTAGAAAACATGGCAGTTAGCATCATCTGACAATATTATTCAGGTGATCCATCCATGCTCATACTAAAATCAGCTCGGGAAATGAAAAGTATTACAAAGAGCATTCCTCAATACGCAACGAAGGGTGCCCAGAACAAAAGGAAATAAAAGATTGCATGGTTACAAGTTTATTTGCTACACTAAAAAGCTGTATATAAAGCCTAAGTAACAAAAACATTTCACTTTCCCAAGTCAAGACAGAGTTCTATACAAATATATATTTATATTTTTTTTTTTTATAAAAAGTTCTATTTTTAATTGGACCTTTCTAGGACTTCTCACAAGAAAAGACTACTAACCATGTTTGTAACACGAAATTATCTCACAGATTTAACTGTAAGTTAAACATCGTATCCATGAACGATATCATCTTGCTCACAGAAGTATATGCTAATGCATTTCTGGCAATAGAATCCATCGATATTACTTAAAAAGTCAGTTTTTTACATGCTAGGGAAACAGAATGGCATAGACAAATTTTATCAGAAGAGCTTTCACATGTTCAGGCATGTGAGATAATTAAAGTAGAACGTCATCTCTGAACGGTATCACACAAGTATATATCAATGCTTTTCTGGCAATAGGATTGTCGCATTAGCTTCACCAACATTACTACTTAACCAGGCATTTTTTTACATGCTAGGGAAACAGAATGGCATAGGCAAGTTTTAGCAGAAGGGCTTTTCAAGTATTGCTTTTCTGTTTATAGATGATCTTATGCAGTATTGATTTATTTAAGTAGTTTACAAAGTACAGAGGAAGGCCTTTACATGGAATACTGTGCAACGTAAACTGGAAAAAAAAATATCACAAGGAAAAAATCTCAGCAAGGTTAACACGCACCTTTCGAAATGCCATTATTTCTGCCAAAGGAATAGACAGAATCATCTTCAGAACCACTTCAAGAGCATCAGCAAGTGCAGGGTCACCATATAGTTCAAACACACCGAAGTTCACGTAGTTCCCAGAAAGAGCTAGTATTTGACATTTCAGGTGAAAAAATAAATCAAACTTACTGCAGATTACATATAAGCTATAAAGCAGTGTAACAATCTTCCCATTTTGCATTTTTAGAACAACACATAATGTCATCTAGAAACAACCACACGTGATGATGCATGGGTACAGTCGTTAATCACTGCTTCCCATTAATCTATTATGGCCAAAAATACTCATCCAACCCATTTGCACTTACATATGAGAAGCAGAACCATTTCATTTCTCATAAATGGAAGTCCGTTTTCTTTTTCATAGAAGTAGGCCAATGAAGCTTTTGGCATAGATTGGAGGGAAGCTTCTCACATATATGCATAAAACTTCTCAATTCCTAACTAAACACCTCAACTGAGGCATACAACCAAAACAATTTAGTTCAGAAGTGTACAACACAACCACAAGCTGAAACTATCGGAAATGTTTTGTCCACCTATCCAATAGGATGCAATTTAAAAGCTAAAAAGGACACCACGCCTATGAAAATATGCAGAGTGATGATTAAAACCAAATGATAATATATGAAAATGGCATTTAGACATTTTACACCAATTACACAATTGGGTAGTAACTCGAAAGAAACCATAATATATATGTGAGAAATCCATCAATAGTGTTCTTTTAAGTGAACATGGGATTTTGTCTCATACGTTACCGCATTTATGCTGGGTTGATATCTCACTTTGTCACCTAATCTGGCCCATTAGAACCCTTGGGTAAAGGAGGCCGCCTAAGTTGGCTAATGATATTCTCAAACCATTGTCAGAGAAAGTCCCAAATGAAGTTGATCCATTTTAATGGGCATACATTTAAACGTGAAGGTTCTAAAATAATGGTGAGAAGTGAGGATCCAGATTCAAAGACCAAAAGAACAAATGTTGATGCACTGAACCATGTTTCTGTCCATCTTTGAGAGCACAGGTTGAGAGATTGAAAAAGCAAATCTCAAACATCCTACCAAACCGAGGCTCTATGCCTACATATATAGCCCACCTTTTCTCCTTGATTGGCTTTACTAGTGTAGAAATTAAAATTTTAACTGCAATGCTTACAGACCAAAGCATTGCAGTTAATATAAATGAACATTTGCATCTCAATTAAACTGGATGTGGTATCAGCGTAGAGACTTCCATTTTAGTTGTTTTGCTTGAATTTTTTCCCATTCACAAAACAAGGCCAGTTTATGATCTATCAGACAAAAAAACACCAAATCTAGAAAGCATTCAGAGCTGCTCTTCAATTTTTTGAGCATGTCAAAAAAGCTGTACATGCAAATGTCATAGAGATATGACGGACGAAGAACAGTTTGATGCATAAAGATGGGACAGGAGATCTTGTTATTGTTACTTCCAAACGTAAACAGATTTCACGCAAAAGAATTAGATATGTACCTCTTGCGAGAATGGTTAAGCAAATCCAAATTCCTTTGTATTTGAATGTATAAGCATCCAGCATATTAGGAAGGGATATTAGCCTTGATCCATAAGCAACTATAAGCTTGCTAATTTCACGAAACAGAAGAATGCCATTCGGGGATGATGATTCAAATGTCAAACGTTGAGCTTTATTCAGCACAAACTCTGCCATAAATTTTAACATTGGAGTCGTAACCTGTAGTGCAAAGACAGAAAATTACTTTAATAATTACATTGTGGAATTTCATAAATTTCCAGTATGGGTTGACATCATTGGTCCCTAAATTTGCAACCTTTTCCAGTAGGGATAAACATGATGAAGAATAGGATAAATTTCATCCCTAAAAATTTGCAATTATTTCCACTATGGACTAATATCATTCACTTGTGACCAACTATAAAAATACTAAATGAAGCCACTTGAGCTTTGAATATCAATGTGCACTGACAACAACGTTATGGACTTTACAAAAGTACTGTTCTATTTTTTCCTTTTGTAGGTTAAATTTGGACATTATTAGCTATTTTCTGGTTGATTTAAATCTGGAACTACAAAGTTTTTAAAGCCTTGAATTTTTAACCAATCATGCTTCTAAACAGAGCTAATGTGTATTAAGTTTGCATCAGTGAACTATGGTACTAGAATTATGATTAATAAAATTTGGGAGTTGTATAGAACCTTCGAAGCTAAACCAACAAAGACCCCTGGTTATGAGCGACTTCACCAAAAAGGAATGATTGGTACCAGTGCACCACATCTTCCAATGATAGCCGCATTTTAAATTTCAAAAAAGCTATTGCTAGAATGTAGAAAATTCTACAACTTACACTATAATTCTCAACAATACTCCAAACTACAACAGAAAGGTTAGGAAAACAGTTTAAAAATAGAAAGATAACATCTGTATGAAACTTACTTCAGGAGTATCAGCCCAATGTGAAATGCCTCTTACAAGGAGTGGCAAGTGAGCAGGATACATCCAGTCAAACAGAAGGCCATAAGTTCTGCGGCTGGAGATGTAGCAGAACAGTTAAGACCCTAACCAAAATCAAGCAAAAAGGAAATATGGGTATAGTGAAATAAATTGAGAGTACCTGTTGGTAGCCATTGTGATTCCCCTGAGATCCCTCATCAATCCAATTAATGAATATTTGACAGCCTCAGTCCTAAAAATTGAATCTGGAGTTGACTCCAAGGTAATGAAAACCTAAAAGCGACCATTAACCAGAAGTCCAAATACTTTTAAACAAGAGCTAGTTTTTGCTTAAATATCACAGCGACAAGGTAGGCAAAACTGTCCAAGATAAAATAGATCTAGCAGGATGTGTATTGTGCATCTAGTAAACCACCATTTAGAGATTTATAAAATGTACAAACTTATCCATTCATTTCTGCTTCATGTCAATTAAAAAAAAGATTGTCTCGATTGTTTTCTGGTCATAAGACGTAGAACAGATAACTAGAGATAAGACTGCCATGCATAATGTGATAAGCAATGGCCACGCAATGGGTCCTCAACAGGTGACAGTTTCTTTTGAACACAAATTTATCACGTAGGAAATTTTCTTGACAGAAGAAAGCACAGAATCATTGTTTGGGTCATGTTCATAATTAGATGATAAGTTTCAATAAATTTTTGTGTGGATGTCAGGGTCAGGTTTGGGCGGGTCGGATATCTCAGGTAGGGTAAAGCCTAGCCACTTGTACTAGCAGCCAAACCTCATCAAGCCCTTTGCCATAACTCAAGCTTGAGTGCCGTAAAAGTGTTAATTATTGGTAGTTAGCCAAGTTAAATTCATAAGTACAAGACTCCACGTAAAGATTCCTTTCTAACTTTCCAGCATGCCTCCTTGTGCCACCACAGGAATGCAACAAATCCATCAACAGATATCTACATTTAACTCTGCTTTATTTCAAATGTGGGAAGTGCTTGATGAAAATTAAATCAACTGCAAATGAGACATCATTCAGATGTCAAACAAATCACTGCCTTCTTTTCTAAGAAGATATCAACTTAAGCATGTTCTTGACAATGCATCAAGCATCATTTTATTTAGATTTTCATCATCCATCACTCAAGTGTTAAACAAATCCATGTCTTTGTTCTAAAAAGAAATAAAAACACCCATGTTCTTTACATTGCATCAAGCATCACTTTATTTAGATAGTCACCATTTCACATGCCTCTATATAACTTCATAACAGAACTGTATTTGTTACCTTCAAGAGAGGCTCCATTGAAGATCTAAATTTCACAGGGCTGTCCTCCGTAAAGATCAACATGCCGAGAGCATAATAAAATGTAGTTCTGCTGCGAGAATATCTATGAGATTCTAGAAAGGGAAAGTGTTCCCTCTGACATCAGAATAAAAAAAAGATATGATCAATTAGAAGAAGAATTAAGAAAATCTTAGCTGTAATATAAGCTGAAAAAATGTTGTTGTGTATATGTAAAAGAGCAGAGATTACCGTATGATTTGCCACTATGAAATTGATACTATCCAACTTAAGAAGAAGCTTCACAGTCATATAGCTGAAACCATTAAGAAAAGGTACCATAAGGCAAAATGTTCAACAAAAACTCAAGTATCGGTGTATCACCACAGCTGAAGTCAACTAACCCTGATGCCAGCTCGAAGAATAGGTTCAGGGTACGAGCAATGACTTCTTCACACTGTAAATTGGAAATATAAGTTTTAGTGGAAAAAATGAGAAGGATATGAGCTTAAAATCTAAGATGGGGACTTGCCTCAGTATAAACTTTAAGATTTGTAGCAATCTTGGTCACTATTATGTTTAACAAAACATTATGGTCCTTAATTCCAAGAAGATCTGAAAGGCGAGCATATAACTGCTGCATCCACAATATAATAATTACTCAAATGTATCTAGAACAAAAGTTTCTCAATAAATCCATGGAGCAATCTTTACCTTGGAAGAAAAAACAGCCTGATCACCCACATAAGACTTGCGAAAGTTCTGGAAAAAGACAAGCACAGCACGATCTAACCGCTGTTTGCTTACTTCTCCATATCTCTGCCAGATAAAGCAAATAAAATCTTAATAAGGATATGGCAGTAAGTAGTGAAGTCTGAGAGCCAGGAGAAAATAGACTGTAGAATGAAGCTACAAGAAGTACAGTGGGAAAATCGTTCTAGTTTGTTTTTCAGATAAAAGGAACACTTAAAACATTATTGCAAGTTATTAAAATAACCATAAAATACCACAGAAATCCCTTATAAGACCCCACTTGCATGAGAATTCAAAAATTATTCAAGGTAAGAGTTTACTCCCTTAAGCTATACCATCACACCTGTAGTCTCATATGCAATATCTATCCTACTTGATTCACAAGGCAGCTACTGATAAAGGATTTTTCTTGCACGGTATTATAAAGTTATATTTAACTCTATATTGGGCTTTATATCTTTTGTGTTCTCTTTCTTTTCATTCTTTTTAGAGGATACTTATGAAAATGGATCTATAAGCCCTAATTCAGAGCTTCATACCAGCATTTCAGTTCATTACAATTTTTTGGAAATGCCATTTAAGTATGCAGAAACAGCCGCATGCATTGATCAACTACCTGACTATGCAGTCCACTGTCAGTAATCTTTACAATTTGCAACACACGAGCTGATATTTCAGCATCAATTACTTCCTGTGACTCTGTGCTGCAGGATAATTCAGGTGGCAAAAAAGCATAGGGATCATTAGGGTAAAACTACAATCTGTAATTATGTCAACAAGAACTAAATGCTACACTTTTGGCACTATGTATGCATGTTCTATATTTCAAAAGCATGTAGAGGAAATTATAGATTACCTACAACCATTGGTTTGCCTAATCTTAAGGATAGAAGCAACTATATGAATAATCCATGCCAGTTTTTCTTCAATTACAGAAAGCTCATTGTTGTCACTGGCCTGGACTTGTGCCCTTTCCTGCAGTAGAGTGAAACATTACTAAGCCCCTCATCATAAGAAAATTTCTAGAATAATGCAATTGCACAGGGAATAATTTTGTGGGATTTAACATACCGTATATGCAAGCAGCAGAGGCTCTATGACACTTATTATATACATGCTACTTGTATCATACTGCAAGAGAGATCCATCAGGAAAAAGTTAAATGGTGAAATAAACGCTGACAGAATAAGAGTTGCAGGGTCAAAATCTTGAGTGGCGAAAATCATGCAAGACAGCAACATTCGTGCAGAACCAGCAACTATGACCAATGATCTACCTGGAATCTACAAAGATGAGGAAAGCAATCCAGCTGGTCCTGAAGTAACTCAACTTTGTCTAGTGGATTTTCAGAATCATCATCAGGAAGACCAGACTGTATGCATAAATATGTTAGCTCTGAAAACACATAGTGGAAGGACATCAAAAGTCACAACATATATTAAAATCGGCGATAGGCACCTGAACAGATTCAAATCTTGATGTGATAAAACCTTCTGTAATCTTAGGCACAAACTCATCAAGCTTGCTTGGTGTATCGGCCTTCAAGTATGGTACAGCAGAGACTAACCTCGACCATAATCCTAAAAGATAGTACACACTGCTACTTGCCCACTGTATACGTGATGAATCACCAAAAAAACAATATTAAGGATGAAGCATCTTACAAAGTGACCTTATTTAGATCAGAAACGATAATAGAACTTTTCTAGAGCAAAATAATGATCAAGGTCTCAAACATATAAGATGATACAAATTATTTTACACAAAATTTTATTTCTTATGTAGCATATTCATGTTAGATATGTACTGAGTACATATAATAAGACACAAACTCTTCAAACATAACAAAATATTTGAATAAATTGAGATCTCCATGTTGGACACTCCTTTCGAGTTTTGAATCCAAAAAAATATAAGTTGAGGTAAATATGTGACACTGATACAAATATTTATAGTGAGATCAATATATTCAGACAGAGCCTGAGGCAACTAAGACTGCAGCTTCATTCAAGCATGTCTTCTCTGTCTTTATAAAGCAATCTCCAATATATTTGTCCACTTGAATCCATCTTCTTTTAACCAAAAGGCAAGTCTAATAAATCTTATAGAGCCTAATTATGAAAGAGCTCACACTATTATTAGACATTACTAGAATTTGCAAAAACAAGCAGAATATTGAATGTTGAAGTTCAATATCCATGCTTGCATAAACCAAATATTCTTCAAAATATAAGTAACATAATACTGCATTATAATCAAAATAGTTGGACAATATTTAAACATCTAAATAACGGTAATTAACCTGCCAAGACTGCAGAGACTTGGATGTGAACTCTGCCACAAGATGTATCCAATCATTATAGCCTTCAATCTTCACCAGTTCAGTCAACTGTAAAACATACCATCAGGTATATGTTGTTAGCAAGTGCAAACAGAAATCTGATTATCAAAAGGATAATGCAGAAAAAATGAAAAAAAATTAATTCGATCTTTTTAGCAAACCAACTATCCAGAGATAATGATTGATTCATTTCAAACTCAGCTCTCATACATAAAAAGTCACTTTCTTTTGGAATAATATACTCAGATATACTCCATGACAGAGAGAATATGATTAAAAAAGAAAACCCAGCAGATAATGTACCTGAAAATTAGCCCTGAAACGGCCAAGCAAACGGCAAAATGCGTGATAGTTATCTTGTTGAGCAAGACCTGCTTACAGAAAAAAAATCATATTTTGTAAGCCAGAAAACCAAAGGTAAAACACTCTTCCCGAGGAGTGGAAGATCTAGTCATCAGCAGGTGCAAGCCAAAGATACAACTATCACCTTTCCCACTTTGTAGAATTTCCTGGGTTCCTGTCATCAAATGAGCCAAGAACTTGGCACGTGCAGTTTCACTTGTAAACAAAGACCGCCTGACAGAAGCCAATCGCACTAAACACTCAAGTGCCTGAAGTCAATTTGAACACAATCGTAAAAACTTTGGTGATAGAGGATGACTTCTTCTGATCTTATAAGAATTATAGCAAATTTTTACAGAGATACAATGAAACAATGCATGGGCATTACAATTTAAAGCTACAGAATTATATGGCTTGAGAACACAACTCCAAGAGTCATACATCCATGTTCTACTTTATTCCAGATAACAGATAAACCTTGATAAAGTCCTACTCCTATTCTGGTCCAATGTGTACTTCCAAATTTTGAAACTGTTTTGTTCCCCAAGTTTCCATTAGAACTCTTCCTCACTTAACAAGCAAAAATATACCTAATATATCCCTTGGGTTTTGTAATCATGCCACAATGCGACGTTCTTCTGTAATTTCAGACACTTCTAGAGTATATGAACTAAGTCCAAAAGGGGACATCTACAGTATATTCCAGTTTCATCATTTATATAATCAAACTCACAAAACCCTCAAACCCTCCATTTAAATTTCAATTGCAATTGGGAAAGACTAAAGCCTTAAGAAAATGTGAAATGAAATCTAATAGCACCTCAAGAAGAAGAAACACACTAAAGCAGGAATTGTTTTAAAAATTGTTTCCAGATAGCTTAGCTCATTACATAGGACAAACAACTAAAGGCATAGAAATTGTTTCCATGTCAACAGACCTCTGTGGAGACTGGGGGTTGTGTGGTTGCATAATAGTCAAAGAACAACTGGAGTGTGCTAGGGTCTTCTAGGAGGGATCTCCATGATGAAGGAACCTGTGTTATTAATAAAGGACATAGTCAACTCAAAATATACTTGTAATAACTATAAAACGTATGATGAAAAAGAGATTTGACACTAGAACAGTACATGCTCCAATATAACACAAGCCATACCTGAACTGTACCAAACTCTTCTGAGCTCTCATCAATAGACGTCCCAACAAAGTCAAAAGATAAACACTTCAGTGAGAGAGAAATAGCCAACTCTTGCAATTGGCTGGCTGTTATATGTTGGAAAGGTGAAAACACCACCACAGGCAGGAAGAAACATATAGATGTGCATCAGTACAACGAAACCCTCAATAATGATGAAAATTTTGGATGTGAAACTATGTTCTAAATCATTACCATCATTTCGTAGTTGTTGCAAGGAAGTTAGAGATATCTGAAATATTTGGAAGAGAGACTGGTCCCTGAAGGAAGATGCAGCCCTCCGATGATGTGTTGATGGCATACCTGGATTAGGCTGAAATTGAAGCACCATAAGAAAGAACGATATTAAGAGACAGAAGACTGAAATCTAAGATGTAAAACCAATGAACACAAATATACAGAAATTTCTACTTAAAATGAACAGGTAATCTCTAAGTAGACCATTTATTCTGGACCTCCTTGATAAAGTGAATAAAACATGTATTCACGATTTGGAATCAAAAAGAGATTTCAGCCCCTTCACAGATGAATTGATTCCGTTGCTACTACCCATGTTATCTTGTAACAGAATAAGAACAAAAGGATTGACTAAATGGTTTGGAAAGAAGACTTAAAAGAGGAAAAGGTGAGGGAATGAGGTTGTCGTAGGTGAATGTATACTCAACATACTTGTCAGTACTCACTCAATAATAAAACTATTTAAACACCTCAGTTCATGTAGGGGTAGATATGAAAAACTACGCAAAAAGAAGAGAAAACCTGATTCATCTCAGAGACAAGTTGATTGAAGATCTTCAATCCAATGGTGTAGTGTTGTGGTGTGACCTGCACAATAAGAAAAGAAAAAGTGAAGGGTAGAAAGTTAACTTCTCAAAGCAATTCACATGTAAAATGTCCATTAGTCCACTCAGAATCATGTTAATCAGAAGCAAGATTGAGCTCATCATCAAGTAATTTTTTTGATGTAAGAATTCTGTGGGTGAAGACCACCCTGGACTTTCTTACCTGAGTGAAAAAATTCATGCAATCCTTCACAACATCTCTGAATCTATCATCATCAAACCAGCCAAATTTTGTGAGCCGGGATAATAACTGAATTAGAGACTGAATCACGAAATGTTGCAATTCTGGTCCCCTTGTTGCCAAGTAGTTTATAAGATAGTTCCCTGAGAAAACATAGGAATTTAAAATTCTTTAACCAGAAAAAGTCAAAATCAAATTACCATTCTTACCAAGGATAAAGCAGATACGAACATAATAGCTGAAGCGGTCAGGTAATTCAACAATGCAAAAGAACAATTGCTAGTCGCATATTACTTCAATAATAACCACTACCGATATTGATGATTTGATACTTCCTCGTCTGTCCACAGTAATGATCTTATCAAAAACATACTATTCAATTTACCAAAGAAATTTTTTTGAGCACCTTGCAAGATCATACTCACATCATGAAACACAAACTAGGATCAGTGGATCACATCAACCTACATTCTACAGCATATTCAAATAGGTAAAGAACAGGTACTTACTAATATCAAGGCGGAGCTGCAATGAAAGTGACTGGTTTGTCACTTGTTTCAAGAGACTAGAGCTAGCAAGCATCAAAGCGTATGGAGTCAATGCATTATCCAGAATGTACTGACACTGAGGTATATACTCAGAGTTAACAGAGAAACATCGCAAGGTGTTCTCAACATGCGCCCTCTCCGCCGAATCCTGTGAGTTGTACAGCCTTTCACACATCGCCTCCAACTGTTGCAAGCTCTCCATAGCTGATCAAAACGCCGACTCCAAATTTCCTGCGCAGACCGAAACCAATCACTCACAAGTCAAGAAATGCGTATTCCATTTCTTGAAAGAGAAATCGACAAGCTGGACCGATCATCCGGTTTTTCCAAATCCCTAAAAACTAGAACAAGCTACATTGGCCGGATTTGCAACGAGTGCAAAAAAATCACAGTACAAAAGCCGATAGCAAGAGAAAGTGCAGACGGAAGTGGACAAGAAGATCGATCGATTACCTTAGGTCGATAGCTGATACCTTTGCTTGAACGCTTTGAGATCAGAAGATTTCCGCCTGGAAAGGAGGGAAGCGAAGAAGAGTGATGATTTTGGTAGCTACGAAAGAGGGATTTGGTGAGGAAGAACCCTTTATAGGAGAAGCAAAACCCGAGCCTGAAACACGGAGACGTCGGGGGGAAAAATAGGAGCCCAATCAGCAGAATTTACGTGAAATTAGGGGTCGAATTTGGAAAAGGCACTTTACACAAAATATCCCTTAACTCTCCTTTTTATCAAAAAATAACCCAATGAACTCATATTTGTCTCAGGACTCGTTTATTACACAACACAATGAACTCCAAATAGCCTTAACTTTTTTTTATTGATAAAATAGCCCTTGATTTGACAATTTATCGTCAAATTAACCTTTGGTAATCGTGTTTTGGAATCCAACACTTACTATTTAAAAATTCCTTAATGGCAATCTTCTTTCTTCTCATTATTTTATGAACCGGTTTTCAGAAAACCGGTTTTGAGCATAATTTTGGATCCGGTTTACCTAAAAAACTTGCCTATGGGCCTATGGCTATATTATTCGATTGATTGGTTACAGTAACGAATAGCAGTCTTCTCCAACGCCAGCTGTGCTGTTCCTAGAGCCAGGGGTATCTCCTTTCCATGGCTGTTGCTTTTTTCCATTTTTCCTCCCTTTCTCATCTAAATCCGTTCTTCAAATTGTTTCCGGTTTTATTCCGCAGGAATCTTCTTCGTTGATGAGCTAAGCTTCTTAGCTATTCGCTTCCATGATTTTTCTCTCGCTCGATCTATTCGTTTCCCCGACCGTAAAAGCGAGTTCCTGTACCTGCTATCGCCGATTGGACCTCTGACGACTGAGCTTGCATGGGGTGAGTCGTTTCTGGTTCCCTTCTTCCGCTTTATTTGATTATCTGAAGTCTGAAATCAAGCGAAGATGGATTGTTTTGCCGATTTGCGAGGGGATTTGGATGAATTAGTTGTGAAATTCAGTGATCAAATGATCGTAATTGATAGACGATGGAGTTCTGTGCTAATTTGATGTACCTGTTTTATAATCTGAGTTGCTATGCCAAAGTTGAGTGCTTTTTTGAAGTTTTCTTTCACCAAGGGGTTTCTTCCTTGGCTTTGTACTGGTTTGGGATACTTAGGAAATTAGAGCTGATAATTAAAGTGCACAAGTGGTCTGTTTTGTAGTACAAGTGAGTTTGTTTATTGTAAGTGTTCTTTTTACATGTTAGAATATGCAGTATTTAAACTTGATTCTTTGATGACATTAGCTAGCTACATAGATGGTTGCTTTAAATCTGGTCTGGAATCTTGGGTTTCCTTGCTTTTTCAGTAAGCTTGAAAGGGCCAAGGTGAAGGGAGGATGACCTGATATGGCTTGTTGACTTGTTGTGTTATGGGCCAAATTTTTGCCTGATTCTTTCTGGTGTAACCCAGATCATTTCTTCTTTGCTCTAATGGATACACAAGATATGCCTTCTTCGAGGTGTTGTTTGATGCTTGAACTTGACAAATGTGCCGGGAGGAGATCCTTTTGTACGTTTTGTGGGCTTTATGGAGCTTGTTTTGGTGCTCTTATACATCTCATGATGGAAAAGCTAAGAAATGCATGCAGGAGTTTATTCTCTGTAAGAGTGTTCTTCTATGTTATTTTTCTTATGTTTTCTGGTATTCCTAACATTGAAATGGGATGACTTCCTCTAAACCTGCTGAAAAGGAGACTTTAGATTGACAACCGCCTTTAGTTCGAGTTATCTCGAGCTATCACATCCTTTGTGATGGTGTTTTAATTTTTTTAATGAAAAGAAGTTTGCAGTGGACTGTGTTTGTGTCATTGTATTTCGGTTCATCTATGATTATCCATGTTGGACAACTCTTCCTCCTGGACACAGGATAGGTGCTTTAAAAATGTTTCCCCCATTGTCGAACAATGGCTAGACAGTGATTTACATTTAGTCTCGCAAACATATACTTATAATTCCTGTTGAAAAAGGCTAGACTTGAAAGTTGCGATCAATATTATGACTGACAAAATTAAGGATTTGTAACGATCGCTGAGAAATGAGAAATAAGTAGGCAAATTATGTGGTGCGTTGATTTTTCAGTCCTTCCTTATTATTTTGAGGTTTACTACTGAATCCTGATAGACAGAGAGTTTACAAAGCAAGTGTGATCCTTATCTGATTTGAGCTGTTGATAACATATTATTTTTTCTAGTGGAACGAATAGACTTCCTGTGTGTGAGTGCTACCATGGATGGTAAGGTATTGCCATGAAACGAATGTAACGATTCTGGATTGGTTATGAGTTGAACCAATGATGGATTCTTTGACTACAATTTTGTTAGCAATAATTGCCATGTAAGCCCTGAAAAATGCCATCCCTATGTTCGCATTGGGTTTATCTTCTATGCTTTCTGTAGTGATAAACACTGTTCTCCTTGTTTACTTTTTCCATAATGGAAAAATTAGGAACAATATCAGCCTTCGCCTATCCATGGTTGTATGGCTGTTTCCCTGATGTGCACTAGCATCTGTTTTTTTTATATTTTTTGGTGTATATTGCTGGTGTCCTATTATAATACTCAAGAAGGGTTTATTCATTTCCAGGCAATTGAAAAATTAAGAGACTGGTCCTAATCAACTTCATGAATAATGTTTTGTAACAGAGCAGAGGTTGTCTTGGATGCTGTGCTGAGCCCCAACTAATAATTGCAGTGGATAAACCATCAAAAGGACTTAAGATTCAAGGCAGGGAAGTGAAAAAAGCTAGCATTGCAGAAGATTTTTGGAGCAGCAGCACCTATGAGATGGAAAACAGCGCAATACAGTCACAAAGAAGCATCTCATCTATAAGCACCTCAAATCAGAACCTTGATCCCAACAGCAGCACTAGCACAAACAATCCTTCTGAATTCGTAAATCATGGTACATTATTTGGGTTGCTATTGCACCCATTTTGGAATTTTAATGCATCCATATTGCTATTTATACTTCTGTGTAGTTAGTTTATATGCGTTTGGCCTGCTATGGGTGGGTTAGTCCCACAGTTTCACATAGAGTTGCAGATGGATATTATACTTTGCCATGAAGATTGCTGTACCTTCTGCTGCAGCCTAGAAAGTTATTGACTTGGTTGTAGCCTCTATTATAAGGCCATGCTCTTTCTTTTGCTCAACCACTCCTTACTGGGCTGTTGTTTCTCGGGTATTTGTGTTGTTGCAGGTCTTCTTCTCTGGAATCAGGCACGGCAACAATGGGTTGGAGAGAAGAAAACTCAGGACCAAACAAAAGTGGTGCAAGAACCCAAACTGAGGTGAAATTTTTTTTATTGTCCTTTGTCAGATATGACTGTTTTCTTATTGACCTTCGGCAAGCTCGCGGAGTTGTAAGGGTGAGCACTTTTTAACTCACCTCTGCTAAAACTTGACCTTTATGCTCATCTTTAATGAACCTACACAGCATCCAGGTACAACTGTACAAGGTCATCTTTACTGACCTCAAACTAAAACGTCTTAATTCATGGTTAATTGGTCAATATTCGGGATTTACCGACAGTGTACAGTGAGAAAAAGGTAGAGCGATTTACTGTTGGCTAAGATTGAGAGTGTCTCACGTCCCTTGGTTTTGTTCTAAGGGACTGTATATTAGAACTGCTTCTGTAATTCTTGTGAAGCATCATAAGTTTATAAGTGAGAATAGTGAGGTTTGGTGTTTGTGGTGAGACGTGGACTGCCAGATTTTCCTGTCTGCATCTGATCACCATAGTGCCATTATTATGTACCTGTTTAGTGTCTTCAAAATTGAACTCGCCCTTTCCTCCTGGAAGAAGAAATCTTTGATTTAGGGGCGCCTAAAGAGCAACCTTCTTGTGACCGCACTTGTGCTGGATTACGGTTTATACAAGCGTTTAGCCTGCATCTGATACTGTTTGCTAACTATGTGATGCAAAGGCAACTGTGCGACTTCTTTTTTGCATGAATTTTTTGTACATGCCTTCTCCTGGCAGCATATTATAGTCTTCAAACGATTTTTCAAATACACAAAACTACTCCTAATTGGATTTATGCCGGTTTATGCAGCTGGAATGCGACATATGAGAGTCTGCTTGGCACGAATAAGCCTTTTCCCCAGCCGATTCCATTATCTGTAAGTATCTGATACTTCCGAAGTCTCTATGAGCGAGTCCTAGTACTTGCACAGACACACTTGTTTACTTTGTTCTGGCTTTGATTCACAGGAAATGGTTGATTTCCTTATCGACGTATGGGAGCAAGAAGGACTATATGATTAAGCATATGGTGTTGTCTTCATAAACTCAAGTTCGTGGTAATTTCTTTTTTTTTTTTGTACTCGACAGAGGGTTTTAATGTGTTTAAAGGGCAAGCTTGCAGTTGCTAAATGCTCTGCGAAATCAGGGTATGCTATATTTCATCTTATTTGGAGAAACTACTTGCTCTTGTGTGGTTTAAAAAATCGCAAAAAAAGCTATGTATATGAAAATTGAGTTGCAAGATCAGACTCTCGTTAGCAGTCTATGTCCCATTTTGTTGACAGAAAATATGGTTAAATATTTTATAGTTTCATTATTTTCACATCAACAGTATATAACGATTTTTCAGGACATAATTTAAGAAAGAAGGTGGAAGTAAAGATATTTTCTTGAATTGTATTGTTTGGGTTTATTTAGTATTTTAAAATGGTTTATTTAGTTTTCTTTCAGTGTAGTGCCAGTAATTTCACATCACATTTGGTCATTTCCAACGTACAAATATGGAATAATTCCATGGTGGAAGGGACCTATGGAGGTCTTACTCTTATGTGAGTAATGACTAATGAGAAATCAAAAGGGGGACAACAAGAAATGGGTTTGGCCTACTTTCAAATCATGATATGCTTGAATGGTAACCATGTGCAACCCCAAAATTGGTACTTGTCCCTTCAATCTTGTGCTTAAAAAAAGAGAGAAAAAGATACCCTTAATCTTGAAGATTTCCCCACAAAACTTAATGGCAAGATTGTTTGTGGCATAAAACAAATTCTAGGCCCCCATTTTCTTATTGAAAGGTATTAGAATGAAGTTGTTTTGGACCCTCAAACGATTGAATAGGCTGCGAATGTCATCGTCTATCAACTAATATTATTGGTATAAGGTCCTGACTCCGAACCCTAATAAGTGTTAAGCTAGCTATACTTGTGTAAAAGTAATTTTTTTTTGTGTAGCGTATACTTTTTTACCTTAAAATTTGTAAAAAGTAAATAGATTAAACTCGTTTCGATATACAAAAATATACTTTTCACAAAAAAAAGCTTATCTATTAAATGTAGTAAGGCCTTAATGTATTGCAAAATGAGGATTTACTAAGATATCATTATTTATAACTATGCTACACTAATTTTTTTTAAAATAATTACACCCTTACTTGAACTTTCAAAAGAAAAGATTTTGATTTATATGGATAACGATTGACTTATTAACGTTAGTTAGTTGGCTTATCGATGGAGTGAGCTCATTTTATTTTAGTAGATTGGAGTCCAAGTTCCAACTTTTGTACGGAAAATTAGATTTGTTGAAATTAGGTCCAAGCAAAATAAATAAGATTTGTTGACATTACTCATCAACCTGGTTAATCTTGATTGCCTATGTCCACCAATAAACCTATTTTATGGTCATGTGTTATCGTTGTGGTTTTCTAGATTTTGATTTTTGCTTTGTCGGCATAGGAACTTCTTAGGATTATAATCATATCAAGCAATTGTCTTGATTTCGTTTTCTCAAAAAAAAAAAGCATATTATAAAATAAAGGACCAAATATATATAAAATCAAAGGACCAAATATTTCAAAATTCAGCTTTAAAACCATTCATATCTATGCTTCATTTTAGACTTTAATAAATCCGGACCATCCGACCCGTCGTAAATTAGGAAGAGTTTGAGCAAGAGAAATATAAAAACCCGACCCAAATCCGCTATCAGTTTGGAGACTCTATATCCATGAATTACATTTTTACGAGAAGAAGCTTGTCTCGTGTTAGGTACTGTCATTATGTATTAATATTGTGTAATACCGGTATTGTGGCGCTTAACCATTTACAGTAACATGATAATAGAGGACATTATAGTAGTTAATTGAATAACTAATTAATCTCGGGTTTATTATAAGCATCCACTAATGCAACAGCTGTACCCTCAATCTTATGAATTCGTATCTTGTATTGCAATCTTTGGTATTTGGTGAAGATTAACTTTGTACCGTTGAAATAGATTTGGGACATTGATTATTCACAGCTTGAGATTCTGCATGTTAAACTAATCATTAATCTATGGTTTTTTTAGAGGGTTAACTGTGAACCCTTGGAAGTTGTTTAATTAGTTAGTTTTGCCAGCATGATTAAGATTCAATGGAAGATGATTTTCCAAGAAGCTCCAAATGACTCACACACACGTGGCCCGGCTGAGCTGGACACACCTCAAGGAGATGGATAAATTTACGGTTTTGCCCCAAGTTCACGTTTTTTAGTTGCATAACTGTTCAAACCACCCAAGATGCATATCCAAATATCAAAATGCATACGTAATTAAGTATAGTCTTCAAACGTCTAATCACATGATTAAACGTTAAAAAAAGTATAAAAAGGTCTGAGATTTTCGATTCTATGGAATTTCATGGACAGTGTAAAACTCTCAAAATTAAAAACTACATACTTACTGTATAACATAGTACAATATTTACTAGACCGGGTTTAATGCTTTAGGCCGGATTTTAAGCTGTATTTTTTTTTTCTTTTGATGAAACCTTGTTTATTAACCTAATCTCTGAGGGTTCATATCATAGGGTTCAACTCGATAATGAAAACTACTATGTAATAGACAGATAATTTTTACAAAAAAGTGAAAAAGCCAGAGTACCGAACGTGAAAAACAATTGTTAGTACACAAAATATGCCGTGTACAAGTTTCAACTCCTTGTTCAATGACCTTCTTCTCCAAGCTTCTTCACCCAGCCTCTTCACCTTCAATGACCTGCAAAACAATGGACTAAGGGGCGAGCGACCCCTAATCCACCTCCGATGCTTAAGTCAGTAAGGGCAATGTTGATCAAAGGCGTCAGGCAAAGGGATGGCTTAGAACCTACCTTTCACATGGTATACATGCGTATTTATAGAGGAGAGGGACTAGAAGGGGGGCGCGCCTCTAGGGGATCGGCCCACTAGGGTTATTGCGATGCCTTGCTCCCTAAGTCAACCAAATATCCTATCTCAGGCGAAGATAAGATTCTCCCTCATATATAATATCCTATCTAGAGTAACTACCCTAATAAAGGATAAAGCATAATAAATATGGATAACAAAATAAATAAGATAGAGAAATAAATGCTAACTAATTGATATGGAAATATGCCCGCCCACAATTGCCCCCTCCGGAACCCTATACTCGTATACCTCGTACTATCCCGTGTATAGGGGCCGGAGCTTAAGCGGTGAGTGGCCATGCAGATTAGGATGCTCTTATTCGTATATTCGTACATTCGTATATTCGTACATTCGTATATTCGTATATTCGTATATTCGTATATTCGTATATTCGTACATCCGTATTTCATAAATACGGGATCCGTGCAACTCCTACGCATGCGTATCGTAGGGCCTTCATTGGTCAAACGCGCGCGTCCACGCGTGACCTGCGCCATACGTGTGACGATGCACACACGGCGCCTTTCCGACCCTGAGTTGAGTGTTCGGCCCCCCATGCTAGCAAAATATTTGAAATCAAGAAGATATGAAAAAAGAGTTCCCGGGATTTTTGTTAAAGACAAAGTCGTTTGAAATGAGAATAAACAAAAAGAAGACAAAAAAGGCGGCGCGCCGTTACTAGCATGATGATCCTCGCACTTTCATCAAGGGTAGAATTTTCTTAACTTCGCTATATTCCATGTACGCGGCACTGGTCGACCATCCAAGTGCTTCAGCACGTATGCTCCCGTCCTAACACCGCAGCCATAACACACGGGCCCTTCCGAGCCTTGCCATTATCGGGATGCGCTCCCCATGGCCAATCGAGGCATTGCGTTGCCAATTCGGAAGGTTTGTGGCCCTCGTGGG